>CAIGRO010123563.1:0-12010 GCA_903798355.1 Fraxinus baroniana
AGTAAATAAGATGGGCTTGTTTGTTGTAATCAAAACATTAAGGACATGATCAACCATAGGTCAACAAGCTCACCACAAAATGTCTAATACATTGCTCCAGCTTTTCAAAATGAAATTTTGCATATTATGGCTAATAGAGTACAATGGATGATTTGAGAGGAAGTAGGGAATGAATGTTTTTCCATTCTTATTGATGAAGCACAAGATACATCTAAAAGAGAGCAGATAGCCATTATCTTGAGGTTTGTGAACAATCTTCATAGTTTAATAGAACGCTACTTTGCAATCAAAAGAGTTAGTGACACCACAACATTAAATCTGAAAAACGAGACATCCAATGTTCGTGCTCAATATGAACTTCACGTAAACAAAATGAGAAGACAAGAATATGATGGTGCTTGTAATATGCTTGGTGCTTGAAATGGCATTCAAGCATTATTTCTCAGAGATTGTCAATATGCATATTACATACACTTTTTTGTAATCTTTATAACTTTGAAGTCTTAAACACTCAATTCAATTTGTTAGAAAACAAGATGGACTTGTTTGTTATAATCAAAACATTAAGGCCATGATCAACCATAGGTCAACAAGCTCACCACAAAATGTCTAATACATTGCTCCAGCTTTTCAAAATGAAATTTTGCATATTATGGCTAATAGAGTACAATGGATGATTTGAGAGGAAGTAGGGAATGGATGTTTTTCCATTCTTACTGATGAAGCACAAGATACATCTAAAAGAGAGTAGATAGCCATTATCTTGAGGTTTGTGAACAATCTTCATAGTTTAATAGAACGCTACTTTGCAATCAAAAGAGTTAGTGACACCACAACATTAAATCTGAAAAATGAGACATCCAATGTTCGTGCTCAATATGAACTTCACGTAAACAAAATGAGAAGACAAGAATATGATGGTGCTTGTAGTATGCTTGGTGCTTGAAATGGCATTCAAGCATTATTTCTTAAAGATTGTCAACATGCATATTACATACACTTTTTTGTCTAGCAATTATAGTTGACATTGGTTACTGTAGCTAAAGATGTCCATGTGATTTAGAACTTTTTTTTTCCATTTGGACAATATTGTCAATATTACTACTTCTTTTCCCGAACAAGTTACGGAGTTGCAAATTTCTCATAGAGAAGAAATTCAGTATATGCCCGCTATTGGAGAGCTTGAGTCTGGAAGTGGGGCCAATCGAATGGTTAATTTCCAGTAGTCAAGAGCTACTTGTCGGAGTTCACATTAAAACTCTATATGGTGCAACTTGCTAAGTGCTTGAATATATTTGGGATCATTGTCCAAAAGACAGATCTCATGCCAAAGCTCTTGATGCATACAAAAAGTTGTGAGTTTTAAGTTCATATTTCTTTTTTGCATTTGACGCATAGAATTATGAGAATCGCTAATTTTCTTTGTCGAATTCTTCAAAAACAAATCCCAAGACATCTTAGCAGCTTTGAGGTTTGTGCCTATAACATAACAATTTCTTCAAAAATTAAAAGATGACGATCGGGAAGTATTTATTATAGAAGTGAATATTGTTTCTCAAGAGATAATATTAATATACCTAATCTTGATCTAGAAGATTTGTATAACACTTATCGTTCTAATGGTGACACTATAGTTGAACATTATTATCACTTTGAAGTTTTCAATGAAGCAATAGATTCCGTGATGATGGAGGTAAATACAAGATTGAAAGATATATCAGTAGAATCCTGTTCTCTTAGTACGACTTTGGACCCAAAAGTTCATTCAAATGATTTGCTAGTCGTGATGCTTGCTCACCTACAAAGAAGTTCTATCTTCAAGATTTTCAAGACTAGATATTATTCATTGGAGTATAAGTTATCACATTACGAGATAGATATGAAGTGTGAGTCTCGGTTTCAAATATCTACACTTGCTGAGTTATGCTGACAATTGAACAGGAGTTAAAGGTCAAAGACTTGTATTATGGTAACTAGATTGATTTGTTTTGAGCGAGCGTTTTCAATATTGAGTGAGCGTTTTCAATAATGAAACATATGAAGATGGTACTTCGCAGCAAAATAAAGAATGACTTTCTTATTGATTGTATGATACTTTTTATCGAATGACTTTATTATGGACGGGTATTATGTTTGAAATCCTCATCGAGAACTACACTTGCGCATTTTATCCTTTAACGACTACTTTATTATATATAAATTTTATTACATTAACTTTCTTAAGTTTCAGTTTCCCCAATCGAAAATCCTAGATTTGCCCCTAGTAAGAACGTACAAAATGCTACAAACTGGGGGATAGACCAAGACAAGAGTTAAGGGTTTTTGGTTCTTGAAAGATGTATTTTTAAAGGGTTTTGATAAAAGTTTTAGAAGATTTTAACAAAAGTTGATGAAGTATGTGATTGCAAAAGTTGATATAAATCGTGGATATCATGAAATATGTAAATAAAACTGAAGTTTGTCCAGTTAGAGCATTTTTAAAAGACTCTTTAAATATAAGATGTTCTAATTTAAAGAGTCAACCCTTAAAATTATATTCCAAGAAACTCTTTAAATTAACATTTTAAAATAGAGGGAGTTTGGCTCTTCAGATTTAGATAGCCAAATCCGCTCTCTAAAATTAGATGCATTCAAAATATTTCGATTTTTAATTGAGGAAAATAATATAATAATTTAGAGGGAAGCTTATGAAAATAAAAGATAGGGAAAAACAATAAATATTTTTTGGGAGCGGTAAAATTAAATATTAAATATTAAATATAAAGAGCATATTGGAGTATTTAAAAATTACTATTCTCTATATTTATACTCTAAATTACAAAATATCCTCTTTAAAAATATAGAGACCCTTGAAGATGTTTTGAAAAGTTTATAAAATTTCATCAAACAAGCTTTTAGAAAATTGTTCGGTCCCAATTTATAAATTGAATTTGGATTGTATGTTGTTCGATTATCATGTCAAATCAAAACTACATACGTTCTCATTTTTTCTCGAATTCAGTTTGAGCCACATATTTTATAGGATCCACGACTTTTATCATTTTTTCAACCACACATTTCATAAACTTTCATCAAAATCTAACCAAACAAGGATTAAGAATTATGTGTTTTGGTTTGTGATCTGTATATCGTGATAGCACTTGGATCTTGGAGAGCTCAGTGACTTGAAACTGAACCAAAATTCTCCAGTATTACTTCTTAGGAACACATCATGATTCGATTCTAAAGAGAATCAATAAAATCGAAATCGAAGTGAATCTTATGAATAAATTATTGGTTCCACTGTAATTATGGAACCAGAACCTTTGGTTCCATAATTCAAAAAATAAATCAATTTATTTTTTGAACCAATCCTACAAATTTCTAAAAATTTATTTTGAGAATTTCTACAAAATTAACTAATTCTTCTCCGTGAAACAATCTTGGACACTATTTTCATTAAAAAAATGATAATCCTTCCATGTGGTTAGTGTATTGTAACAGCCTCACTATTTAAAACTAAACAGAAATTTCATTTCTAATTTTCAATTTCAGGTACTAAAATCAAGAATTGGGTTGAATAGTCTGGTTATTGATTCTAGTACCACTACAACAAAATAGTCATTTGCAATATTAAAAATGCATTCATTAGTCTGTTCCTACAGTTGATAAGAGCATTAGCTATGACAAGAAAATGTCTACCAAGAATAATAGGAATCTTAGAATCAACATTTACATCAACTTTCAAGTCTAGAACCAAGAAATCAATGGGGGTAGTGCTACTCCCCTAGGTCTTATAGTGAACCGATCATTTAGTTGTAGAATCACATAAGTTGGTTTTATCTCACCTAAACCTAACTACATGCAAAAAACATAAGGTATGAGGTTAACACTAGCCCCTAAATCAAGAAGGGCTTGTGCAAACCCATAGTTCCCAATGATGCAAGACACAATAGGACAAACAGAGTCCTTATATTTCGGTGCGATCCTTTGATCAATCACAGCACTCACTTGCTCGGTTAAGAAAGCGATTTTCTTGACATGGTGTTTTCTTTTCATAGTGCACAAGTCTTTAAGAACTTTAGTATATGTAGGAACCTGTGAAATGGTATGCAAGAGAAGGAGATTGATTTTTACTTGCTTAAGGTGTTTTAAGATTTCACTATGTTGTCCAGCAGATTTCAATTCTCCACTACCTCTTCACTCGGCCTACTCTCTTCAGACTTACTCGACTCGTCTTCATTTTTCCTAGGTTTGGGGATTGTTCTATGACTTTCCTTGATCTAGTGGTTATGGCATTCACTTTCCTAAGGTCTTTTCTTCTAATCCTGAGGTTTGTGCCATGTATTGGCTACCCTTTACGATTTGGTTGAGCTTGAGTTGGAAATTTCATACATCCCACTACAGCTAAAGCATTTGTTAGTTTGGACATATGATTTTTTTATCTCATTGTTTTCCTCAACAATTTGGGTAATTGTAGTCTCAAATTTTTTAGTTGTTTTACTTTGTGCCTCTATAAACGCATGTATGGTGTCTTCTAAGGAATTCCTAGAGGACGTAGGTTGATAGGAAGGTGTAGTGTAAGCTCTATTCATTTGGGTAGGTTGCTGATTTTCAGATTTTCAGCTAAAATTAGGGTGATTCCTCCACCCTGGATTGTAGGTTTCAGAAAATGGAGCCTAGGGCTTGTTATACATGCCTAAGGCATTTCAGTGGTCCTCATAAATCCCCTATCTTCGCAAAAGTAGAGCACTCTTATGCCGGATGATCACTTCCACTACACACAAAACAATGTCCGCAAGACTCAACACAATCCACATTCGATGTAGATTTCGAGTCTTTAGCACGTAGGATTTCTAGTCCTCTAGTCAGGGCTTCTACTTTATCTCTAAGACTATCTTCCTCCCCAAGATGATAGATACATGTGCTATGGTTTTCCTATAGGTCGTGGCCTATTGGTACTATCAATGGCACTAGGTCTAGTCCATGTATGAGCTTTTTCAGCTAGGTCATCTAGATATTCTATTACCTCATCCGAATCTTTTTGTAGAAAATTACCGTTACACATCATCTCTATAAATTGACGCTCTATGTGTTAAGCTTCATAAAGGTAACTCATAATGCGCCAACTCTCGTAACCATGGTATGGGCAGAGGGCTTGCAATTCTTCATATCTTTCCCAAGTTTGCTATAAAGTCTCACTATCTTTTTGAGTGAATGATGAGTTTTATGGTGGGGAAAATATTTATTAAAGAATGCTTGAGTCATTTCTGCCCAAGTGCCAATTGACTGTGGACGAATACAGCCAACTTTTAGCTCGTTCTTTAAGTAAAAATGGGAAAAAACTTAACCTGACTGCGTTAGTTATACCATGTTGATTATGGAAGGTTGCGACCACCTCCTCAAATTTCCTAATATGCATGTATGGATTTTCATTTTCAAGTCCATGAAAAGTGGAAAGCAGTTGAATCATTCTTAGTTTAAGTTCCATACGTAGCATATTAGGCAGAAGCATGATGCATGATGGTATGGACGTGCATGTGGGGGTGATAATCCTGCAAAGTTCTATAAGGCGCATCGCCCTGTTCACTATCAGTCATAGTGTTGTGTAGTGTGGTGTTCATGTCAATGCATGCAGTATTAAAGATAAAGTTAGAAAGTGATTCAAACGCTGAAAAAGGTCATTCGATAGAGCTTCTTTGCTCGCCTCGATCCCTACTCATAAGACACGAAAACTAAACTATATGAGAATAAAAAAATAACAAACAAGAAAATTAAATTAACTAAAGACTAGTAAAGGAACGATATCACCATTTTCAGTCAATCCCTTGGTGTTTTGTATCGTCTCTCCAACAACAGCGCCAAAATTTGATTACGCCCAAAGAATAACACGGTAGTTATAGCACAACTTTGGAATGTCGATTCCACAAGGAGATAGAAGAAATGCTCAAAGGATAAAAAATGATGGATGTTCTCTCGTTTGTGAA
Source organism: Fraxinus baroniana (assembly GCA_903798355.1). Taxonomy (NCBI): domain Eukaryota; kingdom Viridiplantae; phylum Streptophyta; class Magnoliopsida; order Lamiales; family Oleaceae; genus Fraxinus; species Fraxinus baroniana. The sequence continues at coordinate 5,967 of CAIGRO010123563.1, forward strand.
GTAGAATTTATTGTTCAACTAAAATTAAGAATTCAATATTTGGGATAACGAAGCATCGGAATTCCCTCAATTGAATTGGATCGATCTCATCAATTATTCATTCTTATAACTCAATTAGAGGCCTTCATTTAAACTCTCTAATCAGAAAATATGACGTTACAAATCAATTTAACTCAATTGTAGTCCTAGAATCTAAACTTCCTATAACACATTCACACTCTTTTTATTGGAATATACATCAAACATAAGAAAGTAATCGATCCACCAATAAAGTAAAATTGAGACTAAAACTGAAAAAATAGTTCAATCATTCGATAGAAAAAGCATGACTGGATCTATGAAGAATTTAATAAATGTTAAACCAATCTCAACATAAATTAATTGAAATTGAAACTCAACAAATAGTTTAATTCTTTGATGAAAAAAGTATGACTGAATCTATAAGAAATCTAGTAAAGGTTAAGCCAATTCCAAAATATTCTTGAAAAGAAATTCTAAATCCTAGAATTATTTAACAATGAAAAAATCAAATTACATGGATAAAAGATGTGAAATCACCAATTCTGATTGAGTTCCTTTCTAGCTTCACCAAGATTTTTAGTTCTTAATGGAGATTCTTGAGCCAAAGATGAGAGAAAGTAGTATGGAGGAGTTCTCTATGGTTTTATCCCCTGTATAGGGTTTCAAAACACGTATTGATAGTTAGTTCCATAAGTGGTTGACTTAAATTCGGAAACCAGAATTTTCATCTCGAAATACTATATGCAACCGTATAGAATAAGTGGATGCGACTGCATAGACTTGCCTGGAACTCGCTGAAGTAGAGTATGCGACCACATTGAATTTAAGCTATGCGACCATATAGATTTAGATAACTTTCACAGGACAACTTTCAGTATTTTGGTCATATATTTCTCTCGACATCCGATTGAGACAATTCAAGATGCGTTGAAAAACTGACTCAAAGGGATACAAGTCTTCTAAAATATAATTTCCCAATTAAAATGTTTCCTATGCCAAAAATAGGTCTCAAACTGAGATTGAAAATTCGAAGCAGGGCTTTTTCGGCTGGGAGTTGATATGTGATAATACTTTGACTATATTTCATTCCTTTGGCTTCTTTCCTCATCCAATTGATACCTAACACTATCAAATATTTATATCTTTGTTTTGCCTTCTCAGTCATCTTTTGGGTATTAGCAACATGTTCCTTGAACTTTTATTGTCTTCCACTTTGGCCCTTTTCACTTATTTCTTCCAAATTTCATCATATCCATCAAATTGCCACCTAAATCAAAATATAAAGATAATGAGTACATTTTGACATCAAATAATCACACGAGAACAACAAATAAGAGGGAAAAGCATGATATTTTACACTCTTATGATGTTGTTTTGTGCATAACTGACTTCATCAGGTTAAATAACAGTTTGCAGTTATATGATTTTCCCCCACAGCCTCCATAGACTTGCACAGATACCATGATGACATTCTGAATTAGTTTGTCCAATTTTCGTGTTAATATTTACAATTGGACTGCCAATGATGTAACTACATCAATGTTGTGAATACCTGTTATTTTCCTCGAAGTTTCCATTTCTCTTGGCCACATAATCTGATTTTCTACTATTTTCTCAAAGAGATCTAAGGCGTTGTCTAAGTGAATATCCATGATCGATCATCTTGCTGAAGCGTTGACGATGTTAAGCTATTCAGGATGCATGCCTAAATAGAAGATGTAAACCTTAGCATTTTTAGGAATTTCTAGATTGGGGCACTTTCTAAAGTAATCCTTGAGTCTTCTCCATGCTTCTAGATAGTTCTTAATTTCATTTTGCTTGAATGTAGTGGCTTCATTTCTGATGTGATAAACTCAAAAAGGTGGGAATAAATTCAAGGTGAGTTTTTGTATCATGTTATTCCACGAAATATTACTCTAGAAAGTAGTTTGTTTAGCCATTCTTGTGCACTTTCCTTTAAAGTATGAGGGAATAAAGCATTTGAAAAGCATGAGCTGACATGCATTCATGATTTATCACCTTGGAAAGCATCAGAAAAGCTTGTATGTGTTCATGAGGATTTTCAGTTGATTTTCCTGAGAACCGATGTCCTCATGATTCTGAAACAAGTTGATGACATCAGGTTGAATGTGGAAGTTGGCATGCCCAAAATGTGGATAAATAATAACCGATTGTACATGATTTAAATAATCCTTAAGAACTGGATCTGGTTGTTATGGTGCATCTGGTGGAAGTTGAACTTGGTTTTTATTTTCTGCTATGTCTCTTACTTTTCTTTGCTACCTTTTTGTTTGTCTGAAGGTTATGTAAATCTCGGGATCCTTAATTTCTTCAAAATCTTACGTACAGTACCAAAATCAAACTGGAGAGATTATATGTGTAAATAATAGCCTAAACAAAATAAAAGAAAATTTTGAATACTATATAATTAATAAACTCAAATTAAATACTATATTCCCATACAGTAGCGTGTTAAATTAATATAAGAAAACAGTAAAAAGTGTGTATATCAAATTGTAGATGATTGTATTGGATTTTGAATCCGCTAACTGCTATTTAATTCAATTCTTGATTTGTAATCTATTTCCATTCACACGTTCTTGACAATCGATTAAAACTATGATATATAATTTTCTTTCTCAAGACAAATTAAATTTATCCTAACCATGACCCGATCTATTCCTAGCTCGAATTCAAATGATTAGAAAGCATTAAAATTTAGATTATCTATATGATTGCACACATGATAAATGTTATTCCTAACATCTATTACGCATATGTTAATTTTACTGCATTCCAAACTTATTGTAAGTCTCCCAACATTACAACAAGCAACTAACTATCTAACGGTGGACAATCAATTAAATAATGTAATGGGTATGCAAAATTAATCAAGAAATGTAAGAAATAAATTAAACTACTGGTCTTGAATAAAAAACAATACACAATTGGTACATCTTCATTCAATACAAAAAGCGGATCTAGCCTAGCCTACTAATATATAAATTATCATGAAATAATTCAAAGATGTTGATCTTTAAGCCCAAGGTTGAATTATTCAAAATCTTGATGTAATTTACCTTTAATTCCTTGCTAGGGCTTGATCTTATCTCTCAAAATATAGCAACTGGCCCTTTATTCTTTGATGAATTTGATGATAATTTTTTTTATGAAGAGGCAAGAGAGGGTTTTTCAATGTGTAGCCCTCGTTCTCAATTTATAAGAGTCAGAAAATAGGTCAAAATCGCGTCCAATTTGGGTTTCAAAAGAGTTTGAAACTGTTGATTCATCAGCGAAAATGGCCCATGCTTGTGCACCAGCATAACTACCATAGGCACATCATAGAGCCAAATGGATCTCGAGTAGGGAAAATAGGGTACCCTGCATGCGCGCAGGTTCTCTTTGATTCGTCCCTGAGTAGTTTTGGTATTTTGGCCATAACTTTCTTTACAAATATTCGATTGAAGTGATTCAAAATGCGTTGTAAATTTAATTCAAAGGATACAATTCTTCTAAGTACAATTGTTCCAATTCAAATGTTTTCTATCTAAAAAATGGGTCTCAAGTTGAGGCTAAAAACTTGGAGCATAACTTTTTCGTTTGGAAATTGATTTGTGAAACTACTTCCATTATATTTCACTCCTTTGACCTCCAGTTGCATTTAATTGATCCTATATGATCTTCAATCATCATTTTGTGCTCCGAATCAACTATTGGATATTTACACTTTGGTCTCCAAACTTTGGATTTCTTTCATTTTCTCACGTTTTTTCGTTCATTTCTTCGAAATTGACCAATTTGCATTAAATTCAACCTAACATAAATAATGAACACAAAATTAAGTTATAACTCGTCCAAATTGCTAACAAATACTCTAATTTAATGGTTTAGATAAGTGTACAAAATACACTTATCATGTAATTATGTAATTAGTTAAAATGAATTATTGTAACCTAGTTTTGAACTTTAATTTTAAATAAAAAGTTTTAAATCTCCAATTTTTGCTTTGAATTATTTTTATTTCTAAACTTAGTGTATTGAATTAATTTTCCACTAGTTCAATGATTTGTGATTGATAATCATGTCGAGAGGTGGATGATTATTTGTTTAGACCACGTAATAAAAGCTTGTAATTTGAATAATTGGTAGATATACACTTTTGTGGTTGAAGCCGTCGTTACATGAATTATTTGGTAATTGAAAGCTATTGTTTAAGATTTATTAGAATTTACGTAAAGATATGATGAATTGACTTAATTGGTAGGTTTAGTTTGAACTTGAGAAATGTAAATTAATTAAATTTAAAAAAATTCGATTGAGTAAACATAATTAATAGTTATAAAAATTAGTGATTTAAATTAAGGGAATAGCTACGGTGAACTTATGAATTGTAACACTTACACCATTATATAAAAAATTCACTTTTATTGTTTTCTTGGAATAATAATAATTAATACTGCTTTTATTTATATTCAATCGAATTAAAGTTAGGAAAATTTGAACCAGAGATAGATAATAATTATTTACATATAGGCATGTTTTCCATTTAAAAAAATTTAAAAAAAAACATGTGAATATTCATCTTCTTCATCTTAATCTCTTCACAAATCCACCAACATTTCTCTCATTCTTCAATTTTATTCAAGAAATCATTAATCTTAACATAATTTTTTTTTAGCAAAGACATCCGCACATCTCTAGTGAATTTTTTAGGCTCCATAAGGAAGGTCGATGGGGTTAAGGATTCCCCTACCATATATATAAAAAAAAATATGCCAGCATACATGAAAGAAGGGGGCATAAGCCTAATCTTCCGAATGCAACATAGAAACAAATGTCAAAAAATAAAAGGAAATCAATACATGTAGAAGTACTACTTCTTTTACAAAGAAAGTAAATGCATATAAGAACTGGTTTATAAACCTTTAAAGTTGGGCAGTCTATGTCTGTCAATCTGTACAAGTGTCCTAAATTATCGAGGTTGTTCAAGTTGTCCATATTCCTGATAGTAGTGTTGATCTCAACCCTCTGAAGCAAACGAATCTGCAATATGGTTTCCCTCTCTGTATATGTGAAAAATCATGTTTCAGTTGAATGAGATGAGATCTTTAATTATCTAAGAATGCTCTGAATCGTCTATGGTCTTCCAATGAATAGTTGCAGTTGAATCTACCTCAACCTAAATAGCTGAAATACCAAGTCATCTAGCCAGTAGAATCCCATCCAGTATACGTTTGAGCTCAACCTTCAAAATCATATGGACCATATGATGATGAAAATGCCCTAATGCATTGCCATGTATGGTCCCTGTTAATGTTTCCACCACTCGCAACTCCATCATTGATGCATCCATCATTATTAATCTTTTAAGATCCCATTGATGGAGTGCGCTACACAACCAAAACATGTGGTGATGGGAGAGGGATAGCCATAGAAATTATGATGATGAGTGAAATAATCAAAGTCCTCTACCAATACAAAGCTCAAAACAATCCTCGTGTGTGTAGAAAAGAGATCATATTAGTAAGTAGGGTTTCAATTTCCTAGTTAAGGCTTCTATTTTATCTATAAGATTATCTTCTTCTCTAAGATGATAAATGCCTGCACTAGAAATATTTCCTACAGGTCGTGACAGATAGTGTTATCAGTGGCACTGGGGCCAATCCAGGTGTGAGCTTTTTCATCTAAGTACTCTATAGCCTTGTCAGGATCTTTTTGTAAAAATTCACCGTTACAAATCATCTCAATAAATTGACGCTCTCTAGGTATTAGTCCCTCATAAAAATAACTCACTATACGTCAGCTCTCATAACCATGATGGGGGCAAAGAGCTTGCAACTCTTTGTATCGCTCCCATGCTTGGTATAAGGTTTCACTGTCTTTTTGAATGAATGAAGAAATTTGTTTCTTCAAAGCACTAGATTTATGATGGGGAAAATATTTACTGAAGAAAGTTTGAATCACTTCACCCCATGTTCCAATCGAACGTGGTCTCAGCGAATACATCCAATTTTTTACTCTAT
>CAIGRO010123583.1:0-18538 GCA_903798355.1 Fraxinus baroniana
CTGTAATGATTATTAGCCTTTATTCATATTATTACAGTAATCATAAATTCATAAAACTTTTAAAAGTAAAATGTCCATGAGAATAAGACAACACGTCAGTCCATATCTTGACATTCCGTGACCTTCAAAGCACATTACTATTAATTCCTCAGTCTTTTTCCCCCTCTATATAAAGCCTGCCTCTGTATGTTATGCATATAGCTCTGCGTTTGGGGAAAAAACACATACATATATACACACAGAGAAGATAGATACAGATGTCATCCAAAATGCAGAGGAGAATGGCACTGCGAAGAAAGCTTCACATTTTGAAAACTCTTACAAATTCCAAATCAGTAATACTCAGTCACACGAGTTTATAACTTGTGCTTGAACTCTATTTTTCGAACTTTATATTTTGATTATTGTTTTCTTGTTGCTTGTGAAGGTGAAAAAGAGTTCCATTATAATGGATGCCTTTCTCTATATCTACAAGTTGAAGCTCCAAGTAGAAGCCATCCAAAGAGAATACCAATACCTCGTAAATCATATCCAAGTACTTATCTCTCTCTCTCACCCAAACACACTATAGAGAGTTGGGTTCAGAAGTTAATCTTGTTAAGATGAGTCGTCTAAATCATTCCTCATAAGTTGATTAATGATTCATCATTAATCGATGTGAGAATTATCTCTTAATCTACACATTGTGACATGTATGGTAGGCAGATTTGTACATAATTAGAAGAAATCTCCTTGGTTATCCTGTCGAGTAGTGTCTGATAGACTGATGTACCAAATATGTCCAAAGTGAATGTTTGGTACATTATATTTGACAAAACACAATTTAAGTTTGCAGGGATTGATTGATAAAAGTTTCTTAGCAGATTTTGATAAAAAGTATATGAAATATGTGGTTGAAAAATCAAAAGTCAAGGATCCCATGAAATATGTGTTTAAAATTAATTATTGATCTTCTTCTCAACTTTTTTTAACATCTTTTTAAGCTTTTCCAAATAATCACTAAAAAAAGAAGCTGAAATCTTGTTTATCTTATTTAACGGTCTCATCAAGTGAATACGTATGTGGGTTCTTGTTAATCTTTTCAAGATTTTTATTATATGAAATGTACATGAATTGAACAGGAAGTGAAGGTAGAGAAGGATGGGACAAGATATGTAGTGAGGGTGACATGCAAGAAGGGAGAAGATTTGTTGGTGTCAATTATTGAAGCGTTTGAAGAAATGAATCTTAATGTCCTCGAAGCCAAAGTCACCAGCAAACACTTCTTTGGAATGGAAGCCATTGCTGAAGCTAAAGGCCAAGACATTGATTCAAGAATCTTGACTCAAACCATTCTCAATGTCATTCAAAGGCCAACTGGAAATGGGGCTATCAATTAATAGAAAACAGATGGTTCTCAGTTAAGTGTCTTGTTTTGTAATTTGGGAAATGTCACTTACTTTTTGGAGTGAAATTTTGATAACGTGACACCACCCCTGGGGAGGCTACTTTCCCTAGAAATTTGAAAAATCACCCAAAAAAGTCTATATTTGTGGCCTATGTTATATATTCATGAAAACTTGTTAGCTCCATTGGAATTCTTGCTCGACAGTTTCTTTACATATGGGCATAATAAACCTTAAACATAAATTATTAAATTTAAATTAAAAAAAAAAAAGTTAAATAGTTTACGTAATTATTATTGAGAGCCCGTTTGGTAAAGATTAAGATTGAAAAACTAGTCATTATTGTTGACTTTTATTAGACAAGTGGGACCCAATAACGACTATATTTTCAATTTTAATTAAATTTTAATCGGTATCAAACAGGCTCTGAATATATAAATATAAATCTACACTTAAAACTTTAGACCGAGGTGTTCCAAAGCGATATCAAATAAGTGATACAAATCTACAATAAGTCAAAATCCATCAAGCAGCAGTCACTTTCATTTGGACAAGGGAAGATATTTATTTTTTTATTTAGAAAATTTTCAAATGAATAATTTTACCACAACAAATTTTACTTACCACACTACATTATAATTACACCACAATTAAAACCTGTATTTAATAAATACACCACAACAAATTTACAATTTAGTCTTCATCCAATAAAACTAAAGATAAAGAAAAAACAGACATTGTTTATCAATTTGGTTTGGTGCTTCAAATGAATATAATTTAATTAATTACAAGGTTATTTGAAAGGAGAAAGTCGATTAACTTATAGTTTCAACTTCAAAGGTGAAACTCCATTCTTGTATAAAAATGTTCTGATGCAACTTGTTACTGCATTAGTCATCTGTCTCCAGTGGAATTACAGACACAATCCATCAATGTGGTTTGGTGCTTCTGATACATCTGCTCTTTTTATTATTATTTTTTTGCTCTAAAATCGACAAAATTTCATGAGACATTCCACACAGCCACATGACTAAATTATTACGTGTGACTTGAGATGACAATCGTAAAAGACATCCTAGTAATTTTTTTTATTTTTTTGGAATAGCAGGCATCAAAAGTTTCTTACACCTATATTCCATCGTTTTCTTTTATAATATCACCATCAAATCTAGCACATGAAATAAACCAGCAAAAGAAAATAAAATGAGAATGGATATCAGCAAGAATCATCAGCCCTCATTTTCACAGTCCATGATGATCATTTAATTGTCAATGAATTCCTATGATCAAAAGCATGGCATTCCAAGAGAGAAGCCCGTCGCTTTTGATTTATTATTCACTTCTATCCACAAGCAACGGTCATCTAGCTTGTTGGATATAGTGTCGTTTGAATGGAAGTTAGGGAAAATTAGGTTTATTTTTGTAATAGAAAAATAATTTATTTTGCTGAAAAATATGTTAAAATCCTAATTATGTAATTTTATTAAAGGTTATTTAAGTAAATAAGAAAAATATTAAAAATCGTGGTGCACTTAGTAAAATTTGTAGTGGTAATATGATTACCCTAATATAAAGTATAAACCTTGTCTACACTTAGTACCACCAACCACCATCATACTTTTTGTACGGGATAGTGTTTTCTTTTTGTACCGTTTTTAAAAAAAAAATGATTTTCTTACTTTTTTTTATACTTTTTGATAACACACTTTCTTACTATGGCATTGTTTGAGTCATATTTTTTTTTTTTTTACTTGAAATGAAAAATATGATCGTTATCCATCACAACAACATTTAAATTCAAATTTTCTATCTCTTGTGTGGACCCTAATAACGACTATACTTTTCATTTCGCTTTCTAAAAAATTGGCTCAAACAGGGGCTATGCCACCACTGTCACTTTTGATGCAAATAATTCTTTAACAAATTACATCATACCATCGTCTTCACCGCCATCACCACCACTATCCTACCATTACCCAAAGTGTAATACTTGTAACGAATTGTACTACACCACTTTGCCGCCACCACGACCATCTCCACAAATCCAAACACCATCACAGCCATATAAATCAAATTTCGTCACCATCAAACTCCACGCTCAAAACATTAATTTGCATTCCATCTCTATCATCAACACTTCATACCCTAAAGCAGCATCACCTTCCACCATTACCACATCCGCATTACTCGCTACCAGATTTAATTGGTGGGGTGTTATTTTTAGGATTTGGTTGGGAATATAGGGTAAGGGTAGTATTATTAAAGTTAAGTAATTTAAAATTAAAAAGAAAAAAGAAAAACGTGTTTTGAGAATTAAATTAAAAAAAAATAGGAATACTATTTCTGGAAGTGGAAATTACACACAATCATAATTTTAAAAAGGGTAATTGGCGCAAAACGTCCTTACCTTTGACAGGTTTTGTGTAAAACGTCCATATCTTTCGTTTTTTTACGCAGAACGCCTCCTACCTTTCACATTTTTGGCGCAGAACGTCCTTTTCCCCAAATTTTGACGATTTTACCATTCAATTTAAATAAAAAAAAAAAGAAAAGAAAATTAAAGAAAATTGCAATATGTTCCTCAACTTTTTTAAAAATGCAAATCAATCCAAAAAAACTCCTTCACTCCACATTCATTCTTGGGGCTATTCAAGTATTTGCAGACCCTCGAGCAGAGCTTTTGAAACACAGGCAAAGGTGAATCTGAGTCCTTGAGCATCTTCACAATTTGGGCAATTATTTTTGCCAAGTGGGTCGCGCAGGGATTCGAGTCCACAGTGCAGAGAACAGCAAGGAGACGGAGGCTCTCCTTCTTCACGGCGGGTTTCGAATCATTGTCAGTGTCATAGAGATAGTTGAGGAGCACCAAATGCAATTTGAGAAGGCTCTCCTTCTCCACTGTGGGTTTTGAATCATTGAAAGTTTAGATAGAGAGTTGATGATTTTCTGCTTCAATTCAACCATGGCTAAATGTGATAACAAAGAGGATGAAGATGAAGCAAAAGATGATCTTGACGGGGTTGCTTGGTCAGGGGATTTTGTGGATTTTGAGGATATCCGTGAACCCATTTTGAAATCTTGATAAAAGAATTCACGAACAATGTTTCATGAATTAATTCAGTTTGATAGTGTGTTGTTTGGAGTGAATTGAGGCCACATTCTGTGTCGCCTGGACTTGGGCAGACGGTTCGTGGTGGTTCGCGACCATGACAGTGGTCGGAGGAGAGATTTCCAACAGGTTACAGAATTTCGATTTATTCTTCATTTTTCTTTTCTTTTATTTTTTGTTATATTTAAATTGGAGGGTAAAATTGTCTAAAATTGGGGAAAATGACGTTTTACGTCAAAAATATGAAAGGTAGGGACGTTATGCTTCAAAAACGAAAGGCATGGACGTTTTGAACAAAACCCATCAAAAGTAGGGACGTTTTGCGCCAATTACCCTTTTAAAAATTAGATATAAACTTTATTTATATAAAAATCAGACATTAATTCAAATTATTAATACTACCCAAACCATAAAAATCCTAAAATCCCAAAACAATACCCATATCTTTCTCTTATCTCTCTCTCTCTCTCTCTCTCTCTCTCTCTCCGGGCTTCGACATCAACAGGTAAAATAAAGCTGATCCAGCTCCGACGACGGTGACCCTACCTCCATCCACCCTACCTCATTTCCCCAAACCTTAAATTTTCATTCTCTTTACCTCTCATCTCGCTCTTCGTCGTCACTGGCACCACGCTCACAGCGGCGAACGTTGCTCGCCGCTGTAGATTTGATCTGGTGGAGTTTCTCTATGTTTGGTGGTTTGATTGTTGAGCTGCCTTGATCCGATTTTGTGTGTGAGAATTTTAGGTCTCCAATTTTGATTGAAGATTTTACTCCACTGATGATTTTGTAGTAATGACCCTATTTTCAGTTTCCTTGTGTAGTTTTTCTGCACTTCGTTTCATTAAATTTACTGAATCTAATGTGACTGTTACTTTCTTTTTTGTTAATTAGGTCAATGCAACTTTTGTTAGAAATCCCTGATCCTTATTTCATGGGCCTCATCAATCAATTCTTGAATCTGGCGATTCTGTGGAGTGTTCAATTTTATATTAAGACATTTTGTTGAACTCGGTTGATAGAATTTAGAAGTGAGTGTGTTTAGAATTGGAAAATCATAATGAATGGTAACAAGGATGAGGCATTAAGGTGTAATAGTATTGCAAAGGAGGCAATTGCGTTGGGCAATAAAAAAATAGCCCTTAAATGGTTTCAGGGTGATGGTGGTCTGTGGTTGTTGTTGTTGGTGGTGGTCCATGATTTTAGTGGTGTTTGGGTGGTGATGTTGTCTGTTTGGCAGGGTGGTGGTGGTGACGACTTTGGTTGCGGGGTTTGAAGCGATGATTTTGTTTTCGGAGGTGGTGGTGATTGTTTTGGTGGCTATGGTTTCAACGACGATGCGGCTAGTGGTAGTTGTTACAAGTGTTGGCGGTGGTCACGTATGATTTAAATGATTGTGACCAATAAATTGACTGATGTGTGACCAATTATTTCGTTTATTGTGACTAAATATCAAAATGTGACCTTAAAATTCTATAATTTGTGACCAAAAAATAATGTGTAACCTTAAAAATTGTTAATTTGTGACCTAAAATTTGATAATTTGTAATTTTCTACTCAGTTGTGATTTATAATGTTTATGATTTGTGATCGATGAATAAGTTGTGATATTTCAATTTTTTTATTGTAACCGATAAAAAATTGTGGCCTATAAAATTTCTGAATTGTGGCATATAAAATTTCAAATTCGCGATCGTAAACTAATTTATGACTTATAAAATTTTTGATTTGTGACCGATGAACAAATTGTGATATAAATTTTTTGAATTGTGATCATAAAATTATTTTGTGAGCTTTCAGTTTTTTATTTGTGATCTATGAACAAATTGTGATTTATAAAATTTTTGAATTGTGGTCGTAAAATAATTTGTGACATGTAAAATTTGTGATTTGTGACGACCAATTATATAGAATTTGCGACTATATGAAATTGTGACCTTAATATATTTAATTAATACAACATATGTTTAATTAATTAATTTATAAATAAAATTTTAAAAAATTTGAGATTCGAAATTTTAAACCTTAAAAAATTTGAAATTTGAAATTTTTAACCTTATATCTTAAATTTGAAATAGGTGAAACTAAATATCTTATTTATGAAATTTTCTGATTCCGGAATTTGAAAACTAAACAAGTTAATGGGCATATTTTATGTGTTATGGGTTCTAATTTAAATCTTTTTATATAAGGGAAATTATAAAAAATCAAGTGTTTAAAGATTTGTTTTTAAAAATCAGGTCTACAATTTATTTATTCAAAAATCAGGTATTTTATTTTAAATATCAAACACTTACTATCCAAACCCTAAACTAATTCATTTCTCTCCACTCTTTCACAATCTATTCATCTCTCCACTCTCTCACCCGCGGCCTCCACCGCCACCGTCAACTTCTCCTCTCTTCTCCCTCCGTTCCCATTGTAGCGGCGACGCTGTGCTTTTAGAGAGATAAAGTGCGTGTCTCAATCGCGTTGAGAGAAAAGGAAGATCCACAGAATTTTCTAATTCTTTTAACTGTTTAATGAATTATTATATTCGGGCTTCTGCTTATGGTAACCAACCAGGACCATTTACTTGAGAAACTCATTGCCTATCTATGGCGGCAATAATACAAAGCTACAAAGGAAAATTTGGACTTGGTATTTAAGGTTGATAAAAATATAAAGTGGCTTTTCGGGTTGGATAGAGGGTTCGGGTACTTTGATGGTATTCTAAGCTCAGTTCGGGTGGTGGTGATTTTGTGGGTTTGGATGGTGTTTTGTGTGGTGGTCATAGTCATGGTCATGGTCATGGTCATGGTCATGGTCATGGTCATGGTAATGGTGTTTATGTGGTGAATCGAAGGTTGGGGAGGGTTTGGATGGGTTTTTTGTGTGTGGTGGTGATAGTGTTTGTGAGGTGGTGTGTGGTGTTGCAGCTAGGGGTGGGCAAAAAATTGACCGAACGGTTTGGGTCGATTTTTTTGCATTTTTTAGGCGATTTCGAGTTTTGGGTTGGGGGTCAGGTCGGGTCGACCCAACCCCCTGACCCGACCCGAAAAAAATAAAATAAAAACCTTACGTTAAGCCCCTGTTTGTTCTACATTTTTGGGCCAAAATGTATAAAAATTTTGACAGATTAACAAGGATATTATGCTTGGTTATTATTATTATTATTATTATTATTATTATTATTATTATTATTATTATTATTATTTTAATTTTTAGTATGGATAGTGAGGTATACAATTGTGCACTAAACAAATGACAATATCATACAAAGATTTAAAGATAGTTTTTTACAATCCGACCAACCCAACCCAACCCAACCCGATCGACACTTGATTGGGTTAGGTTGGGACATTTACACGGGTTGTGTTGGTTTAATTTTAGATCAAACCGACCATGTTGGGTTGGGGGCAAAAACAACCCAACCCAACCTAACCCACGCCCACCCCTAATTGCAGCAGGTGTTTGTGGCGATCGTGGTAGTGTTATGTGACTAATTATTTGGTCATCTGTGACCAAGTATGGGTGGTGGATCGGAACGGGGTGAGGTGTTTCAGTATAGAAATAATCTATTTGTACAGCCCCTTTCCCAGAATTTTTGACAGCCTACTCACAAATGGGGGGCCCATGATTTTTAAAAAACTCGTGGGCCCCCCTATTTGTGAGGAGGCTGTCAAAAATTATGGGCAAAGGAGGCTGTACAAATAGCACTCTCCTTCAGTATATGTGACCAACTATTTGGTTCAACTTGAAAATATTTGACCGATCGATAAAATAGTGACCAATAAAATAAATGGTGACGTATAAAGTTTTTAATTTGTGACCTCAAAATAATTTGCGATAAATTAATTTGATAAAATGTGACCAGTAAATAATTTGTGGCTCATAAGGATGTATCTGTAACCATGGATTGTATAACTGTGACTTTATTATATTTAATTAATAAATAATATATATATATATATATCTGAATTTTAAATTTTCAAACTATAAACCTGATTTGTGAATTGGTGTAAACTATACACCTAATTTATGAATTTTTCCCTTTATATAATAGGTCCGCCCCCAAGGAGTTGGTCCCGACGTACTCCAACTATTTGGGACGGACGGGCTGGCCAGTGGGCCTTTTTTTACATTACATGCCATTTAGCCCATTAGTTGATGACGCATATTTTCGTGTCTAAAGGTTGGAACATATAACCACATTACTAGCATCTGAGGATTTCAACCCTCATTTTCCAAAAAATAAAAGCAAAAGAATGAGCATTCAATGCTGAAAAAGTATCTAAAAAAGTTAATGGGTACTCCAACTACATGTCGTCCATAAGTTGGGGGCACTAATTTCAATTTCTAGAGACGACTTACATATTGGTCTTGCTTGCTTCGTTGTTAAGAAATCTCAGATAATGCTTTAAGTAGGACCCACCAGATAAGATTTTTTTCAGAAAACACTATCCCCGTACAAAATTTACCAAACTTTAAAAAAGAGAAACGTAGAACAATTTATTGCTTGTGGTGGGTTTCAGTTTGTTTTTTGTGTGTGTGTGTGTGTGTATTCAGTTTGTTTTATGTGTGTGTATTTTTTGTTTAAATTTTAAAATGAGATAATGTCAACATTAATTGACAATATTTTATTTTTCATTATTATATTCATCTATTTTAAAAAATTATTTTCTACATCACAGGTTAAGAATTTGACGACACATAATTGTTAACAAATATTGTACACTTATGTCATGTTTGGGTTAGATTTTAATTTAAGTCAAAATCAAAGTCAAATAATCAATATTAACCACATCTTTCATGAATCTCATATCTTTTCAATCACATATTTTAAAAAACTTCTATCACAATCAGTTAAAATGATTTTAATCTACACCCAACATTATCTTCACTTTATTGGCACCAAATATGATTCGACCAACAACGCACTTTATTCTAGTCACTGTCGTCGTACAATTCTTTTCAAAGCTTTAAGAAAATAAAGTAACATAGAGCAAATTTATGTGTACGGATTCAATATGCAGTTTCCAGAGTACTGAAATCCTATAAAATAATGCTTTTACTTTTGAAATTACTAAAAGCATCAACATTGAGAATAAAGCTTTAATCACATGACCTTTTTCACAGACCTTTCATTTTTTGAAAAAATTAACGTGGGCCCCCCTGTGTGAGGGGGCCTGTAGAACGTCTGTGAAAAAGCTTCTGTGAATGAAGCTTTATTCTTTGGAGGGTGGCCACGTGGATGTCCTAGGCAACCACTCTCGGCTCATCTAGATTTTGAGATAGTCGGTGTGATTAAAATCAAATTTTTAGTTAATTATTATTGAAGTTTTTAAAATGTGTGGTTAAAAAAATATTGAATCCATGAAAGATATGGTTGATATTGATTGTATGACTTTAATTTAGATTAAAATCAAATTTTAATCCTACCCAAATATGCCCTTTATGTAGTGCTATTTTAGGCTATGATTGACCCGCTTTAAAACTATAATTTATTTTCCTATTTTTTTTATTAATCACACTTTCTTTAATAATATAATGGTACATGTAATTTTAGATTTATTTATTTTTTTCATTTTGAATCATACAATTTAAAATAACATTATTTCAACAACTAAAATTTCAAATAATGGCGTCAAACGAGGGCTTAGGTGATGTAACGATATCTCATGTTTGATGATATTCACATTCTAATTTAAATCAAAATTATTAATTTTAATTATATATTTTATAGAGTCACAACTCGTCAATGACACATTATGAGCCTGTTTGGTATAGATTAAAATCGAATTAAAATTAAAAAATTAGTCGTTATTGTTGACTTTTATTAAACGGATGAAACCCAATAATGATCATATTTTCAATTTTAATTGAATTTTAATTGTTACCAAACATGCCCTATATCAATTTAGCAAAACCAGGGCTAATTAATTGCAATTTCTGTAGCTTGACCAAGAGAGTAGACTTGCAATAATGTTCTTCCTTGGTGGAGAAGAAGTTTACTCAGTAACGCTCTGAATGGGTTCCACAAATTGACGGACTTTTGGGAAATTTATCCCAAATTTCCGTAAAAAATCGTAATCCCATTGGAAAATTGATGATACGTATGAGTGGAAAGTTGTAGATTTATGAAAAGGTGTGGCTTATATTTTCCAAGTGTATTATTGCTATGAGGATAATCATCATCGAGTAAAAGCTTTGTCGATAGCAATCTAAAAATTTCAAGTGTTTGATTGATGATGATTCTCGCACTTAAAATATTATCAATTAGGACAATGATTACTTAGAGCCTGTTCAGTAAAAATTAAAATTCAATTAAAATTGAAAATATAATCGTTATCGGATCTCACTCGTCTAATAAAAATAAATAATAACATCTAATTTTTCAATTTTAATCTCTACCGAACATGTCCTTAATTACTCCTTTTGAAAAGTTAGTTAATAGGAACATAGTAAGAAGAGATTCTTTAGTAGCCAAGACAGAAACTAGGTAGAAAAAGATTCGTTGGACGTGGTCCCTTAATCGTCTAAAGATCTACAATAATATTTATTAGAGTGTGTTTGGTGGGGATTAAAATTAGATTTTTAGTAGATTGTGATAGACATTTTTGAAATATGTACTTGAAAAGTTGTGATACTCATGAAAGATGTGATTAATATTGATTGTTTAAATTTGACTTAGATTAAAATTAAATTTCGGACCAAATAGTGTATTATAGTAGTTGCACAATTTATCTTTAGTGTGTATTTGAGCCATATTATTTTGTAAGAATGTATTCTGCAATAGTAGATTGATGGAGAATGTGTGGTTGAAAAAAAAGGAAAAGTTATTGATGTGATGAAAAATATTATTTTACTGAATAATGTGTGGTTGAAAATTAGTTGAAAAATGAGAATGAAATTTTAATGTGTACCAAATAGAGGCTTTAATAATGAAAAGTTCTTTTGAGGTTTCTATTTGGTTTAGCTAATAGATTGATAAAAATTTAAGTCAAAATTAATAATTAATTTTGATCACACTTTCATGAGATTCAAATAAATATGAGGAGTACCAGATAATTTAATAGGAATTTAAGCCGTTTTTATTATATTGATTATAATTATGCCCCTATTTGTTAGAGATTAAAATCTAGATTATAATTTAAGTCAATATTAATAATTAATTTTAAAAATATATTTTAGAGGATTCACAATTTTTCAACCGTACATTTCATTAACTTTTATTAAAATTTACTAATTTTTTTTTATTAATCTCCACCAAACAGGATATATGATAAAACGTAAAGTGCCTCGACTCACAACGTAGATTTGCTACAATGTTCACTCACTCCTTCCATTGTAAGAAATCTCAAATTTCCTATAGTAAAATGTACAATTGTTTTTCACAGCTTTGAGAAAAGAAAGTAAAATAGAGCAAATTTGATATACGGATCCAACAGATTAATCATACCCAGCAAGAGCGGTAGAGAAATTGAACTTTTCAAAGTACTGAGTTTGTAATTGTTTTTCTGCTGCAGTAAATTAAAAATCCCATGAAATAATATTTTTACTTTTGAAATTAAAAGAAAAAATGTTAAACAAAAAGGATTATTATTTTAAGACTATATATATATTTTTTATTTTTTGTATCAGTAAGCGTATTATTTTTTAACAAAACATAAAAGTTAATAGTAAATATGATTTGGGTATAAAAATTGCCTACTGAAGAACAAATTATTCGATGGATATTAAAGTATGCATATTGATGATGATCTATGTATCAAAAAGTGGTTTACAATATGAAGAACGATATAGAAAATGTGGTGGATGTTAATATGAAGATATAGCACGCTCTCGCGCTCACACCCACGGAGCACCGATTACGTGTCATTTCAACAAATAAATTGATATGTCTGTTATTGGTGCTTAGTATAAGATGAACACCAATACTGATTTAGATCATTCGTCCCTATATGTGTATATATTATAAATTTAAATCATTATTATTATATATTCGTTGGGTCCTATTAGATTTCAAATTATTATTTTATTCATTTAGGGAGATTAATTTATTAAAAGTTTATTACTTAAAGTGATGTTATTAATTTATCGATACTTTACGGTACCAAAAATGAAACCTATGTATGCAAGAGTCCGAGCTTGATGAGGGGTCAAGCTTGGATCACGAACAAAGCTTTCTAGTAACAAAATGCGTCAAAGTGTGTTATCATTGTCCTTTTAATGCTTAATTAGTAAGTGGAGGAGAATATAAGCATCAAACTATAAAATGTAAAGCTTATGAGAATAATGAATCAAAGCCATGCACTTATAATGTTCAATAGTGCAATCCTAGTACAATTTGGACACCTACAAGACATTGCATGATTTTTTGTGGCCAATGACTATTATCAAACTTGGAGTCCGAAATTAAACAGAGTTGTAGTGGGAATGGACTTTCATAAATTGAGTCATAATTTTCTAATATGGCTTAATTCTTTGTAAATCATGTTTTGTAGGAATACGTTGATGAAACTGAATTACTAACGGAAGTGAATATAACAAGCGAAAAAGGGCGTAATTGAAGCAAATATAAAGTTTGGGGGGACTAAAATGCAAATATCAAAGCCGTATGTCAAAGTGAAGATGAACTAGTGCTAAGTGTCAATTGTACAATTAAGGAAAACGAAGGAGTGAAAAACAGATCGAAAAGCATTGCAGAAAAATTCAAAGACCAAAACGTAAAAATTGGAAAATGAATTAGCCTACGCGACTGCATAGGCCACTTCATGGTGCGGCCGCTTTCGAGGGACCCAGCAAAGTATGGTTCAAAATGTAACTTCCATGCAGCCGCACTCAACGAAACCATGTGGCCGCATGGTTGATTCGCAAAGGTGAAAATTATGTTTCCTATTCTAACCAAAACTTTCCATGGAAACTAGGGGGCATCCTTGATAAACCCTAGGACGTCCAGAATGTAGCCACTTTGGAATCTAGCATAATTTGAGAGAAAATTGAGAGATTTTACATCAAGCACAAGAAATTCATCGCTTGGGAACGAAATTTCATTGGATTATTGAAGATTTATAGATTCATTTATTATTTCTTGACTTGGGTGATAATCTTCTTATAATTTTTATAGAAACATGTTAAACTAGAACTTTATTGTCAGCCTGGGCAAAAAAAAAATCCGAAAATCGATCAAACCAATTAAATCGAACCAACCCAAGTCTGTTCGGGTCAATTTGACACATGTAATTGGTTTTTTTTTTTTTTTTCATAACAAAATCATGGTAGGTCGGTTTAGTCATGATTTGAAACCTCAAACTGTTGGTTAATTGAACCAACCCAACCAACTTACATGTTTACCTTTTCTTTTTTAAGAAAAATAAAACTCAAAAGTCACTCCCATAAATTTCTCAATTGCCTCCAATCTATGATGTTTCTAGCAATAGCACTGAAGATTTTCTTTCACAAGCTTATTATGTTATACTTAGCATTTTTCCCTTACTTCAGCAGTTAGGTTACATAATGCATTAAAAAAAAAGAAGCAAAATTCTTAAATTTTCTGTTGATGTCTCTATTAACATGATTTTATTCGTTAGTCAATAATTCCTATAATATAAAGTTATTTAGTTCTTTTAACTCTTATAATCTAAGTAGGCCCCCAATTTGGACACATTTTTACTAAAAAAATAAATAAATCAATTTGGACTAAAATTTCAAGCAAGATAATCGAACCAAACTAAACCAAATCGATTTTGGTTTGAGTCGGTTTAGTTTAAGAGGTAGAGTGGGTTGTTTTAGGTCGAAATTAACCCAAACTAACTAATATGGTTTTGATTTTGGTTTTGGTTTTGATTTCGGTTTCGGATTGGAGTTGAAATCAATCCAACCCAAACCAGCTCATGCGTACTTTATTGTATTGGAGTGATGACAAGACTTTTTGATATTTAATGGGAGATTTTGTCTTTCAGTTAAATTCTTGTGTATGATTCCATAAATATTAATCTTTACATTATTTTAATGTTTGCAAAATCATTAGAACAATGAGTTGCTTATTCGTAATGTTAGAAAACTCTTAATAGGTAGAACGTTATTTATGGAACACACGGGCTAAAAATGTTACTAATTATATTTATGGCGTATGCGGCCATGTGAGAGAATCCGGAATGCAAATGTATATTTTTCATATGAATTCGGACCACGAATTAGATCAAATCGTGTTAATATATATATATATATATATATATGTACATATATATATATGTACATATATATATATATATGTACATATATATATATATATATATATATTTAATCTCGAAAAAGAATAGTAAATAAAATCGAAGAATTTGGACCACGAATTAGGTCAAATCGTGTTAAATATATATTTATTTAATCTCGAAAAAGAATAGTAAATAAAATCGAATTATCGACTATCAGTCTATCACAAATGCATGAATTACATTAATTAACATAAACCAAGAATTGAAATTAGAATTGATTAGTTGAGTCGGATATTCAATGCAGTCCCGCGTTGGCATAGCATGATATGTGACTGAAATCAAAAAAATAAAAATAAAATAAAAAAATCCGATTATCACCAAAAAAATTTAATATTATTTTTAATTTACTGTTGTGCAAATTGATGATCATTTAATATTATTTTTAATTTAAACTATTTGGAAAGTAAAGTGAGTGCAATCTTTCGCAAAAAATGTATTTTTATATGATTAGTACCAATTATTGACAAATTAAGGATTATAATATTCACACGATTCATATTTAGTCTATTTGTTTTAGATTAAAATTTTAAGTCAAAATCAATAATTAATTTTAATCATATATTTTTTAAGACCTATAACTTTTTAACAATATATTTTATTAAAAAGTATTAAAAATCAGATTTTAATCTTACATCGAAGACAGACACAACTCGAAATAACACAAAAAGAGACGCGGGCCAACAAAATTGGCCTTAATATGATATTATTTACTAAATCATGTTAATTTCATATGAGGTGAGGATGTGAGGTATGGCATTGATAAGTTAATAAGGCCTCGTTTGGCGTCTTTTTTTGTTGTAAAGAATGAGATTTTAAATAATAATTTTTTGGACAATGTATGATTAAAAATCAAAAAGTAAGAAAAAAAAATTTGAATTTACAAAAGATATTTTATTACGAGAATGTACAGTTAAAAGTTAATATGAAAGAAAAATATATAAATGAATGAATGATTACCAAACAAGGGCAAAATAGACACACCACATTACTGTAAATCATTAAATATGAGCAGATTTATCGTTTGTATTTATTTATTTTTTAAAGTCTAAGAAATACGAAGTTGAACAGAAAACCTCCTCCAAAATTGTGTGAAGAAAATAAATAAAAAATCCTTCTTCCCTTCTTCTACATTAAATCAAAAATATATAATGGATGATTTTATTTTATTTTTTGTTATGTTTAACGAAGTTTAAAATATATTTTTATTCGAACGTTTCGTAAAATAAACAACTGCTGGTCACTCACATATATCAACGTATTTCATAAGATCCACGTATTATAATAATTCAAATTTTAATTTAAGCACTATTAAAGCTTCTAAGACTCTTTAATTTTTACTTTGATTGGTTAAAAAAAAAAAGAAATTCATCAAAACATTTAACATTAAAGATAAAATACTCGCAAATTAACAAACATCATTTTATTTTATTATACGTATAACTAAAAATATTAGTACGTAGATCACAATCCAACATTAGTCTCCAAACTTGGAGATTACACAAAGACGCACCATTTCCATATTAATTAATGCTACTAAGTCTGTAAAAATTAAACACGACAGTTGAAATCTTTCCCGATTACTATGGCGACGAATTTCAACCTACAAAGTGCTGTAGTATAATATCTGACTTCAGCGACCACCACGAAGGTCGCGAAAATAGGAAGCAGGGTCATCCTCAAAGTCTTTTCTAGGAATATATGTATCTTTTTTCCCTGGTGCTTTCATCACGTCCTCCTCCTCCTTTACACCACGAAGGTTGCGAAAATAGGAAGCAGGGTCATCCTCAAAGTCTTTTCTAGGAATATATGTATCTTTTTTCCCTGGTGCTTTCATCATGCCCTCCTCCTCCTTTGGTGGCTCTGCTGCCGGGCTGGCTAGATTCCATAAGCCACGCGCCACCAGCGCCACCCCTGTCGCCACTCCGACAGCTGCTGCCACCGCACCCATTATAGATGTTCCTTTATCTTCCTCCGTCTTGGGGTTGGGGGAATTATTTGGTCGCCTAGACCCAGAACCTCCAGAGTTTCCATGGGAGCTCATACTGTTTTTGTTTTGTATTTCTTTAATTCTTTTGTGTTCTCTATCTACACAGGAGGGATTGGTTATGTTTATAGGCTGTGAAATTGCTTTATTTATAAAGTTAATATCGAAGACACCCTTAAAGTATTTGACTATTATTAGAAACGCCCTCTGTCTTTTAAAACATTACAGAAACTCCCTCTAGGGTTTGTTTTTTATAAGGTTAATCTTCCCTGCAAGTCAAAAATAAAAAATTAAGAAAATGTATATTCCGCTTTAGTTTCTATTAGCGATGTCAAAAAAAGGCTCGGCGGCAGCAGCCCGGGGCTCTGCTCGGAAAAAGTCGAGTAGGGCCGGCCCATGACTCGGTGGGGCCGAGCCCCATTTGGGGCATCGGGCTAGAGTCGGTCCAGGCCGTAGGCTGTTTAGATGTGTTTTTTTTTATATATTAACGTTTAGTTATTATTTATAATACGTATAAATTGAACAAATTTTAAATACATTATAAAATATTATACATTTGTAACGAATTTAAAAATTATATATTTGTTCGGCTCGACTCTGACAAAAAAAGCTCGTACCTATTTTGCTCGAGCTAAATATGAGCTCTGAGTTTCGGCTCGTTGCTCGACTCTACTCGTTGACATGACTAGCTTCTATATTTGTATCACATATAAAATTATTTTAAAAATATATCACTTTTATGTTTTTGTTTTCTCATATGTTGAAAGAAATATTGTTATAGGTTTATAAAGTTGGTCGTTTTGCAATCTACTGAGATTTTTTTTTTTTCCATATTTCATTTTTTTTATACTCGTACATTTATGTTATGTTTAACTAAAGTTAAATCCCTCTTATTGTACTTGTGAAAACTTAACAAAGTTAGAATTGAACAAAAATATCCAATGTTTGGATTATTTATGTCCATTATGTAGTAAATATTTTGATTAATATTGCTCCTTTCTAAATAATGAAGTTAATTCATGATGATGACAGAAAATAAAATAAAATAAAATAAAAAATTTCGTAGTCTCTCAATATATTTTAATTACTCCTACTTTAGAAGTACCAAATTTTAATTTATCTTATACTCATAACCTAGTTTTGTCAAGTCGACTTGAATCTCACTGACCACAAGAGAACAATAATAGTTAGAAAAATTGAAGCTGTCAAACTTTAGCTAGATTACTCATTTAAGAAATATATTTTATCTTTAACAACTCTAACAATATTTAATATTGGGATTTTAGAGATTATTTCGGTATATTCTTATTTTATAATATAAATAACAATTTTAAAATATAATATTTGCTGAATCCAGTAATTCATTAAAAAATAGATCATCATCCCATATAACTTTACTCAGTTCAAAAAATTCAAAATTCTTATCTTTTCCTTACAAGAAAATCACAATTAAACTCAAAACTCAAATTTTAGTTTTTAAGTAGGTAAAATATTAATATAATTTTAAATATCGTCGTAGCTTTTAATTTTTTTTTTAATTCAACAAAATATAGGATAAATTGTGGTCTTGATTGAATGGAATCATATTCCATTCAAAAAGATTCCATTCAAAAAGCATATTTCCAAGGACCTATTTACCAAAACAAAAAAGCACGTTTACTAGGAAAAATGGTATATTAAAAAGGATTAATCTAAGTGTACTTCCTACCTTACTTAAGGGACCAGCCACCCCTCCAATAGGGGGAGGCCATGTGGCCATGTAGTCATCCCTTAAGTAAGGTAGGAAGTAAGTGTAGCATGGTCC
>CAIGRO010123590.1:0-12129 GCA_903798355.1 Fraxinus baroniana
AAACTTTGATTTGAATGTTATATGCAAATAGCTGATCCGCAAGATCATGACTCAGATTATGTATTGGCTGTATGCACTTAAAAAGTTGCATTCTTTTTGACGAGTTTATTCTAGTTTTGTGTTTATATAATTTTTAAATTGTATTTCTGTGCACGACATTGAAGCCCATGAGATCATGATATAATTTCTTCTTGTGATTCTTGCAATGCATCCTGGAGTTTGAATTTTTTATTTATTTGTTAATTCTCTGCTTCTAGCTTTCTCTTTCAGTATTGGATTTCACTTTCCTATAAAAATGTGAAATGTTATCACCATGACTTGATATCACTACAATACTTGATAGTTGTTGCCTCTTCTAATTTTTTCTCTCTGTAGTTAGTTCGTTGTGGTTTTAATTTTTATTTCTTCTTTTTCTTTAAAGCGCTTTCGATCTTTGTATAAGCATTGTTTACATTAATTTTGGGTATACAGAATATGGAAACTTCAATTTTTGCCAACAATTATGAAACATTTATGAATGCCAAAAGCACATGCAAGAAGGAAATGCTAGCTAGAACTTTACCATAATCCTGTTTATCCACAAGATTCTATAGCAAGATTTCTAAATGCAGGGAAGTGTTATTGTCCAACTGACCAAATAGACATGATGGTTAAATAGCTAAATATCTAGTATTTCTTTTCCTTTTCCCAGTTATCCTGACACTACCTATAGTACCTTATTCTACTAATATGCACTTTTAAGTCCTTTTGACGTATCATCCATGGGGTTCTGGATAATATATTTTGGGGATCTGAGACTTTTACACTTGCATCATTTAGCATGAAAGTTTAGGTTTGACTTGGCTTTCTTTTAATAATATAAAGTTCTTGGGTCTAATTTGCTGATTTCCAACAAATAGGTACCTGTCTCTTATATTTCTGAAGCTGTTTACAAGATTTCTGTTGACTGGATCAGCCTACATTCCTATGAAGCTCTTGGGTCCTTCGTGTTGTGGTCATTGGATAGCATTCTTGCCGACTTGGCACACCAGCAGACAGGATCTAAGAGCTCAAAGAAAGGAGGGCAGCCTACATCTTCAAAGTCTCAGGTAGATGACTAACATATATGCTGTTTCTTTCCCCAACTAAATATTGCATGGTGTCTTTTACTTTCAGCATTCAATTACGTCTTTAGCAGGACAATCAAGTTCAATATTGATGGTGGATGCATGTGTGGGCTTATGTTTTAATGCATTGGTTGTGGATTATTATTTGAAACATGTTTGACGCGATGACATGGAAAATGTGAAATGACGGAATTCTGATTTTATCTCTCTGAACATTTTCTGCACCTCTCTTTTCTGCATTGCCAATAACATTTTGCCATGCATTTCTCAGTTTATTGAGGAGCATAGAACCAGTGATATATTTTTTCCTTTCAAAATGTTGGGAACCTTTGGGTATTTCACTTAATTGCTTGAATAAGTTAACCCTCTTCCTTGCCTGATTTCCCTTTCCTTTTCTTTCAAAATTGTAAATGCTGGGGCTAATATATGAACTTTTTGTCTTCCCTGCATAAGCTTGTTGCATATATTTTTGTTTGCACATCAGTTAAATCCCCCATTTCTCTCTTATCTAGTGAATTTGAGGGATTTCTCCTCAATCTTATAGTAATCTATCTCCTCTCGCCCTTCCATTGCTATGAGTTTTTGTTAAAAACTGGTTTGATGGGTAATTTAACTGTCCGTCAGTTTTTCCATTTTCTAGGATTGCAAATTTGTGCTTGTTGCAGTAATTTATTAGTAACTTATTGAATTGACGAGAGAACTTCATGAGGACCCCTTTACCAAGAAATTATAATTGGCAAAGTTGTGAGTTTAGATGACTTGGTATGAGAATGGTTTGGATTGTTGATTTTGAAAATGTTTTTGATGGAATGGTCTTTCTTGAGATAAAATCCGTTATAAAAATTTGACACAGTTGTTTAGATAAATTTACAGGGTATTCATCTTGGCGATTTATTAGAATTGTAATCTGCAGCTGAATGGATTTGCTTTAGGATCATAAATTCTTCAGTACTACTAGAATGACCACTTTCACGCATGGGCAACAGATAACAAAAGTCAACTGCCTTCCCCTACACGATCTGGTTTTATCCTGATCGGGAAAGTTCTAGTTGGTGCACCGTTAAGTCGAAACTGACGTAATTTTTTTTACTCTCTGGCCATAGATCATTGTATCCCATTAGCTGATTTATTAATTTGTCCACCCATCTCACTTTCAATCCAGTATTATTATGCTGTACTGTTTGATCAATTTAAATATTTGTACCTTAAATTATGATATACGGTACTTATTGTTCATTTACAGGTTGCCATCTTTTTAGTCTTAGCAATGGTATTACGGCGGAAACCTGATGTTCTAATCAATCTATTACCTAGATTGAGGGAAAACTCAAAATATCAAGGACAAGATAAGCTTCCGGTTATGTTGTGGATGATAGTTCAGGTGACTGCATGACTAGGCCACTTTAACATCTGTGGCACTCTTGGATTTCTTTGGACGTCGTGAATTTGTAGTCATAGTTGAAGTTGATCCTTTGTGTGCAGGCCTGTCAAGGAGATCTTGCTATAGGATTGTATTTGTGGGCACATCATATTTTGCCTATAATTGGAGGCAAATCAGGGTCTAATCCTCAGTCCAGAGATTTGGTTTTGCAGCTAGTGGAAAGGTTTGAAATATTTGCTTTTCTTTCTAACACTCAAAACAGTCATGCTCCCTTTGTGTTTTACATTTGTTCCATTAATTGATAAACTTACTTTTCCCTGTATCAGAATTTTGTCTGCACCAAAAGCTCGTACTGTATTAATAAATGGTGCTGTTAGAAAGGGAGAGCGCTTGATGCCACCTGCCGCGCTTGACTTACTCCTACATGTAACCTTCCCTGAATCTTCTGCGCGGGTCAAGGTAGGAGTTACTACTTACTAGGGGCTTCTACGAACAGTGGCGGCTAGTATTCTCTCTGGTTTCGTTCTCCTTTTGTACCTGTTTCTGCTCAAGCATCTTCAACGATCTCTTGTGGTACATATTTCAGGCAACTGAAAGGTTTGAGGCTATTTATCCAACTCTTAAAGAGGTTGCTCTTGCTGGTACTCCTGGAAGCAAGGCAATGAGGCAAGTCTCGCAGCAGATACAGACTTTAGCTGTTAAAGCAGCTGGAGAAGGTTAGTTCAAAATCAAAGGCGACATTGTATCATCAAATATCATCTGAAAATATTTAGTTAGTAAGTCTAAAGTTCATAGTAATTAGTGAGTTTGACAGATTGTGCTTTGCAGGGATCCCAGAGCTATCCCGTGAAGCAAATGGCATATTTCTTTGGTGTTTGACTCAGAATCCTGATTGCTACAAGCAATGGGTAAGCTTAGTTTGTACTCTTTCAACAATAATAATGTTTAGATTCTGGAATGTCCTACTACAGTAATATGGTTGGACTGTGAAAGTTACGAGTTTTACCTAAAAATCACCTAGATGGGGTTGAATAGGTGAATAACGCGAAATAAAAGTTACCAATTAAAAGTAACAAGTCACCTTTTAATTGTTGCTTAGTCAATAAAGTCAATTTTATCTTATGTTGAATTGCCACAATAGTAAATAAAGTAAATAACACAAGATTTATTGACGGAGAAAGTCATTTACAAGATTAAAAACTTCGGGACCAAGTCAGTAACTTTCACTAAAGACAAGCGCATTATGATCCAGCCTAAAAAATCCACCAGACTAGCTGATCTAATTTCCAAGACCTGCTGGAACGTACTTCAGTCACATTTGCTTTTGATCTTCTGAAACTGTCCATTTTTGGTGGATCACTAAGAGCACTTTGTCCTTGTACTCTTCCCGTGCTTTTGGTTCAACCTTTCTCAATTTTTAGTAACCTCTAAAAGCAATTGAGAAAGTACCTTCATATTTAGGAAGTGTGTTTTGGATTATATGATTTTGATGGTTTTCCTAACTTGTGGTTGATTGATCTTAAGATGTAGAATTGAAAGTTACGAGTTCTGTTGGATGCTCGAGCATCAGTTTGACGGTAGATTTGCTTAATTCCTGCCACTCTTTCTCTACGTTCTATACTCGAACCAAAATGCTCTTAATTCATCTATACAACACCCTAAAAGACTCCTTGACTTTTACAACTCTTTTATAATAATCATTTTGTCCAAAGAATTGTCAGTACAACTTAAAATCTAACAATTTTCCACTTTGACATTCTATGACAAACTATAAAATAGATGTCAAGTAAAAACAAAACTAATCTAATCAAACTCAAACTCAATGTCTGTCTCTTGCATTCCTTGTAAAACTTGTTTCTTGAAATCAACAATTCAAATACGAGGTTTTGAGATCCACTCAAGAAGGCTTGTTCAACCCCAAAAGACTGAGAGGTGTTCGAGATCCACTCAAGAAGGAATACAGTTGAGCATTGGATTTCTCAAGGTCGCTTGTCAAGGTTTTAACCTTGGACTCTATGTTTTCCTTGACCAATCTTAACTCACTAAGGCTTTTGGTTGACTTCTGAAGGTCATGCATAAGTCTCTCTCTTTCTAGCTCAAATGCATTAACCTTTTTAAGCACGACTTTATTCACCTTCTAATTCTCAAGACTATCAAATAATTGTTGATAAGCTTTACGAATCTCTTTCTTATCTTCATAATCTTCCTCGGGGTGCTCACCACTATTTACTTCCTCAATCTTGTCAATGTCCTTATCAGATACACTTCTAATCCTAGCAATGAATGCCATAAACTTCCCACTCATCATGAGTGGACCTCTCACTATGATTATCCGAGCTAGACTAGTCATTTGTGATAGTTGCATTCATAGTTTTACCCCGATTTCTTTTAATGTAAGGATACTCACTTCTATAGTGGCCAAAATTTTGACACGTATGACTTCTCACATATTGAGATCTCTTTCTAAACTCACTGTAGCACTCTTATGTCTTTCTTGAGTTATTTCTAAACATTTTTCAAAATTTCTTGGCAAAATAAGCTATCTCCTCATCATTAACGATATCTGTATCAATAGAGTTATATTCTTCTTCCCTAACAGTGTTCAAGGTTATAGACTTGTTTTTCTTCTGTTGAGATATGGTGAGTTCATCAGTTGGGAGAGATCTAACTAATTCTTCAATCCTAACCGTATCTAAATCCTTGCTCTCTTTGATAGCCGTAAATTTATATCTAAATCTCTCAGGTAAGGATTTAAGGATTTTTTTGACAATCTTAGGTTCAGGAATTCTCTCACCTAGGTTGAAGCTAGAATTAACTATGTCATTCAAGCTTGC
The DNA here is from genome assembly GCA_903798355.1 of Fraxinus baroniana. Taxonomy (NCBI): domain Eukaryota; kingdom Viridiplantae; phylum Streptophyta; class Magnoliopsida; order Lamiales; family Oleaceae; genus Fraxinus; species Fraxinus baroniana. The sequence goes on from CAIGRO010123590.1 coordinate 5,322, forward strand.
ATAGAAGTCATTGAAGGTCTCATCATCCTTCATCCTAATCTCTTCAAATCTAGTGTTCAATATCTGTAATTCAGAATTTTTAATAGCTTGAGTTCCCTCATGTGTGGTCTGTAAAATATCCTAAACCTCTTTAGCAACCTTTCACATAGACACACGTCTAAATTCTTCTTATGATAGCCATAAATAAAGCATGTAAAACCTTATTATTTCAATTATGCTCGTCTAAATTACTCTTCGACCAATTAGCTATAGGAGTGGGGATGACAACATTATTAACGGAGTTAGAAAAGACAATCCAACTATTTACTACGCTCAACTAAGTATGCTCATTCATCGATTTCAAAAAAATTCTCATTCGAACTTTCTAATAGGCGTAGTTACTGCAATCAAAATATGGTTGGATAGACAATGAACTACTCATATAGAAAACTAGAGTCAAGAATCGAATTTGGGCTCTGATATCACTTGAAAGTTACAAGTTCTGTTTTGAAGCTAGAACATCAGCTTGGCTGTAGGCTAGCATAATTCCGGCGACTCTTTCTCCACATTCCATGCTCGAACCTAAAGGCTCCTAGTTCATATATATAACACCCCAAAAGGCTCCTTGATTTTTACTACTCTATCATTTTGTCTAAATAATTGCCGATACAACTTAAAACCCTAACACACTGAAAATCATAAGGCTGTCCATTGAAATTTTAAGTGCAGCAACGTTGTGCACAATTTGTTGAAGGCTCAATTTAGGTCAACTGTGCTCCCATCTTGTGCAATGTCAGTTTCTCTTTGCTTAAGAAGATGCTTAAAGAGTTATGATCTTCGTGCCTTGTTACTTTGGTCAATATGTGTGCAATTTACCTTCTAAATTTCAATCTCACTTTGCCTTTCTGGCGAGACTGTATTCTAAATCTAGTTTGTGATGCTATAAAATTTGATTTGAACAGGACAATATTTATATGGATAACATAGAGGCCAGTGCTGTTGCCTTGAGGAAGCTTGCTGAGGAATGGAAGGAGCTTTCTGCAAAACAGTCTTCTCTTGAAGCACTTGGGGCAAGTCTGAAGAGTTTCCGAGAAAAGGTGAGTGGCTTGTGTATTTTTCTTGTACTTTGTCAATTGTTACGACTAGGCTAGCAGTTTAAAGACGTGTACAGAATAATGGCTTTGAACTTCCTTTACAATCTTGCATTTTATATGGACCTGTGGTATAAGCTTTTAATTCATTAACCTTGATTACTTTCAATGTTCTCTGTGAACAGAATGAGAAAGCACTAAATGGTGGGGTGGATTTTGCTCGCCAAGCTTTCTACAAGGATGCAGATAAATACTGCAAGGTAATATTAGGAAGGCTATCACGTGGTTATGGTTGTGTGAAAACTGTGGCCTTCACTGTGGTATTGGCTGTGGGAGCTGCCGCAATGTCTGCAAGCATAAAGGAATGGGATTGGAACAAGTTTTTGGTTTTGTTCAATGCCAAGTAGATGTTCTGAGCAAATTTCAATACGAGGTATTTGAGACATTTGTTTTTTGATACTTTACATGGGAAAATTAATTATATTCGCGCAAAATAAATTGGCAGAAGAGCTAGGTCTTTGTGTAATAGTGAGTCACAATGGAATTACTCCAGGTAGAATATAGTTGGAAGTTATCACTGTTTTAAAGAAGCAAGTTCAGTTCATCATCTGGAACTGATTTCGTTCTTCTATTTTTTTCTCAATAATTTCTTTTTGGCTTAGGTTGGATAATCCTTTTGAGTTATTTCATACTTTCTTCTTCAGTTTATGCAAAATGAGCACATGGATACTAAAATGTTATCATTCTATCAAACAGCAAATGTTTGTCGGTAATTTTACATAACTGGCAGTGGTAGTTTATGAGTTGGGAGTTTGATAAAACTTATTCTGAGTCTTGAGGTTGAGGCCAAGAATACTTGAAGAATCCGCCCTTAATTCGTGAAGGATTTTGTGGTGTAGACCAACAACGGTACTTCATGTTTGGAACTTCCTGAAGTTGAGAAATAGTGCCCATAGCAATACATTATGAACCAAGTAAAAAAGCTATGCACCAACTTTCCCCCTGGATACAACATAAAAACAAAAATGAATTGTACATGCATCTCCAACTTCAGAATTCAAAACTGTTGTGTTCTGTTCACTGTATAATCAACTACTCAAACAAGTTATAGATATAGTATTGAATGCCAAGTTTTACTCACGGAGCGAGAATCAAGTACAAGAAAGCTGAAATTCCCCTACTGAATCGAAACCAACTCGTTACAGCAAAACAGGCTCTGCAACCTTTATTAAAAAAAAATTTTAGCCCTACAATGAATTGGAAAATTAAATGAACAAACATCAGTTTCTCATAGTTGCTAAAGTTGTCCCAACTTAAATAGCCAAACCTAACTGCTTAATGAGTGAATTGTCTAAATATGCACTGAAATTTACGCAATGCGTTCAAAGGGTTATTGAATTTTAAAAATCACTCAAATAGCACCAACTTTCCCCCTGGATACAACATAAAAACAAAAATGAATTGTACATGCATCTCCAACTTCAGAATTCAAAACTGTTGTGTTCTGTTCACTGTATAATCAACTACTCAAACAAGTTATAGATAAAGTATTGAATGCCAAGTTTTACTCACGGAGCGAGAATCAAGTACAAGAAAGCTGAAATTCCCCTACTGAATCGAAACCAACTCGTTACAGCAAAAAAGGCTCTGCAACCTTTATTCAAAAAAAAATTTAGCCCTACAATGAATTGGAAAATTAAATGAACAAACATCAGTTTCTCATAGTTGCTAAAGTTGTCCCAACTTAAATAGCCAAACCTAAATGCTTAATGAGTGAATTGTCTAAATATGCACTGAACTTTACGCAATGCGTCCAAAGGATTATTGAACTTTAAAAATCACTCAAATGATCACTGAACTTTGCAAAACGTTTTCACTAGGTCACTGAACTTTAAAAATCATCTAATTCATCACTGAACTTTACAAAATATTTCTACGAGATCACTAAACTTTGCAAAATGTTGTCCAGGAGATCACTACATTAGTGACCCATGAGAAATATTTTGCAAAGTTCAGTGATGAATTTGGTGATCTAGTGGAAACGTTTTGTAAAGTTCAGTGATCATTTGGGTGATTTTTAAAGTTCAGTGACCCNTTGTCCAGGAGATCACTACATTAGTGACCCATGAGAAATATTTTGCAAAGTTCAGTGATGAATTTGGTGATCTAGTGGAAACGTTTTGTAAAGTTCAGTGATCATTTGGGTGATTTTTAAAGTTCAGTGACCCATTGGACGCATTGTGTAAAGTTTAATGTCTATTTAGGCAATTCACTCCTGCTTACTGTAGAAATTTCTTAATGAATCTTGAGTTTGCCTGTCGTTAAAAGAAAAAAGACGAGGGTTAAAATTCATGGTAGTTTTTGAGAATTTGAAAACAAATGTCTAAAAAAGATAATACAAAACCTGGTTGGAATGGAAATTTTGGGATTGATTTTGCTTACAAGAAATAAAGAGAAGGATTTGTTGAATGGTGTGAAGGAAAGAGAGAATGCAAAGCCAAAGCCTCGGGTATGAACGAGGGCTTCGTATCTGACTGATTCTGAGCCAATCCAATACGCTAATCTCTTTGATTTTCAATACAATTCTCTCTCTTTTCCTTTATTCAAAATATAAAAATGGTATAATTTTGAATAAAATCATATGTTCAGTAACGTAATTATAACAAAATAAACAAGACTGGACATTTTAATTTCAGAATTATTAGAACGGACTAAACTAACAAGTTCAACTTGATTCCAGTTAAGTTGGTTTGATTTAGGGTATGATGAATGATGATGCCAAATAGTGATGTTGCACATTTTGATCAACTCTGAGGATTTACGAGCTGGTTTTCTACCAAAGGAGAGAAAATGGTGAACCTAGTTTATAGTTGGAATTAAGCAGTGAGAATTGCATACCTCGCTGATGGGAATGAACCTTTACAGGACTTTGGACAATCTAGCCACTTCAATTAGCAGTGACATGGCGTAAAAACTTGAGCCGCTTTTGCTTATGGTTTTCCTTACTCTCATTGACGAATTCTAGAATCGATGTCCAAGTCTATGAAATGTTAGGACACAGTCTCTCTTAGTATTTAAAAGTGACAAATCCCTCGTTCATCAATCTTAATGTGATTCCCACCATTTGCCATTTAATTTTGTATTAACAATTCAGAAAGAGTCACGTTCAATACCATCAAAATTTTACGTTCCACACATAAGATCCCATAATGATTTCAAGTTTGATGATAAGTTTCACAATCGCTATATAGAGATAATCAACTGATAATCATCCATATAAAATCTCTATGACACTCTCCTATGAACTTATTCCACTAACAAGTCATTCGTATATTTACTCGAGTATTTTTATACTCTAGTCATGAGATCGACTACTCCTTAGAAAAAGAGAAGTATAACATGTGTTGGTCTCTCCGAACCAATAATATGTCTTATTATAATTTAAGAATAAAGTAACACACGCGAGTTGAGTTGGTATATAAACCGCGTGTTGCAAAGCCGTCCACATTTGACCTATGCATATTTTTCAATTGTTCTAGAAATTGTCACGCTGAATTACATTAATGAACAAATAATAATGAAATGAAATATTCTTGGGTAGGTGTCATTTTTAGTATTAAAAATAACAATTGATTAGATAAATCTTAAAAGTAGGGATTTATGTCCCTGTTTGATAAACATTAGAATTTTTATTTTTATTTTTCTATGTATTTTTAACCACACATTCTTCAATTGCGTGTTCGGTAGAGATTAAAATCGGATTAAAATTGAAAAACTAACTGTTATGGTTGACTTTTATTAGACGAGTGAGACCCAATAACGACTTTATTTTCAATTTTAATTAGATTTTAAGCATGATCGAACGTGGCCAAAATAATATTTTCTATCACATCAATAATTTTTCCTTCTTTTTTCAATTATACATTCTCCATTAATACACTATTCCAAAATACATCATTTCAAAATAATGTGGCTCAAACACACCCATAATATTTCGTTTATGATGACATGTTATTCAGAGATTCCTACACTCGATGAAGATATCTTAGTCGAACTAAATTACGACTTTTACTTACTATAAGTTGATCTTGAGCATCACTTGAATTATTATGATAGTGGACCTATTTCATAAGGGAATTTCGAAGTGCTTGATCTCTTGAGTGACGAATGATTTTACTTTGTTGTACTATTCATAACTTTTAGAAAAAGTGGTTGGGGCCGAAAACTTTAAAGATTAAAAAAAGAATAAGGACTAAGTTTCTATATTTGGAAAGGATTGAGGACTTATCATTAATTTTCATTTACAATTAATATACTCACATAAAGTAAAGTTTAAAAAGCTATATAATACACGTCAGCACACCATCATCACAGTTCGAAAGGGTCCGCGAAAAGCCACGCGACCGAAAGCATCAAACGCCATTTTATTTTTCTCCCTTAGAAACGAACAGTAACCACCCATTTTCTCTCTCTCAAAGGCAGCATAAATTGAAGTAGAAAGAGAAAATTGAGAAAATTTAGGGTTCCGATTTTTAAGATATAAAATACAGGGAAGAAGAAAAAGAAGCGATCTGGACGGTGTAAAGAGGGCAAATGGGGACGCTACATACATGGAGAAAAGCATACGGTGCTATCAAAGATAGCACCAAGGTTGGACTTGCCCATGTCAATTCCGATTACAAGGTTGTCCGCCTTTCTCTCTATGTCGATACGTATTTATAGATAGGATGATTTTGATTGTGCAAACCAAAAAAATTGAAAACATCAAGAATGAAGTTGCGAAATTTTATGATTAAGTTAATTTTATTTTATTTTCGATTTTTTTGGTCATTTTGGGTGGCTTGAAATAGGATGTTGATGTGGCGATCGTCAAAGCTACGAATCATGTCGAGTGTCCGCCCAAAGATAGACACCTCAGAAGTGAGTTTTCTTTCTCTCTGTCTGTTTCTTTACTTTTTAAATTTTAGGAGTAGAATATATGAATTGTATAATGGAGTTTTTGGGTGGTTTCCTGTAGGTTTTTTTATTTTTTATTTTTATCGATTTAAGTTTCTATGTTTTTGGAAAATCCGTGAATCTTTCTGGATTTTGGTTTTCAAATTCTGGAGGAAAATAATTTTTAGATTTTTCCTTGTAGTTTAAGAAATATGTGAATTTTCTACTTGTAATTATTGTTTTCTTTAACTTGGAAATTTATAAATTCTTGTTTTTTTGGGAATCTGTACGAGTTTGTGCTTTGAGTTTCCTTTTTCAGGGGAAATTGAGCAGTTTCTTCTTGAAAGGAAATTTGTAGTAGTATGGTGATAATGAGTGAAATGTGACACTGTTATTTTTGTTTGGGTGCTTCTTGCAGAAATTTTTGTTGCCACATCAGCAATTCGACCACGGGCTGATGTTGCATACTGTATACACGCGCTTGCAAGACGGTTGGCCAAGACACATAACTGGACGGTATGGATTCTGCTAAACGGGGTTTTAGTTTCACTATTGCATTTTAGTGGTTGTTGCTTCCTTTCTGAATGTTGAATTTTCGTAATTTAATTCAGCAAATAACTTGATGTGAGCACTGTTGTCTTCTTCAATTTTTCAACAGGTTGCTTTAAAGACGCTAATAGTTATCCATAGAACATTGCGAGAAGGTGATCCGACATTTAGGGAGGAACTTCTACATTTCCAGCAGAGAGTGCACATTCTCGATATGTCCAATTTCAAGGATGATTCAAGCCCCATTGGTAAGT
>CAIGRO010123594.1:5460-21753 GCA_903798355.1 Fraxinus baroniana
AAAAAAAAAAAAAAAAAAAAAAAAGGTCCATTACCCAAGTAAGCTCCCAACCCTACAAGTGCTGCCAATCCAGTCATAAGCAAGCATATCTGTATTGCATTAAACATCTCGGAATTGCATCATTAGTTCCTCAAATGACATCTTGATCATGTGGTTGCACTATCGCAAGCAGTATTAAATAAGAGTAAATTTGAATTTATAGGACTATATCTTCTTCGGATCAGCCATATATGAAAAGTTATTACCTTGTCCACTTCCTTCATCATCTGATGTTTGTCATTGTTTTGTCCACGGGCAAGTTTGTTAACAAAATTTCCAAAGAGATAAGAATACCAAGGAAGAGATCAATCCCCCATTGATAAATGCTCCCAAACAACCTAATAACACAAGAACTAAATCAAAGTTGGTCGAATACTTGAACAAGCCAAATAGCCCAACTGACTGAGGTGCCACAGCATCATCTTCGTCATCATCCTCTTCACTGAAAGCTGACTGCGGACTTATGCCACCATATCCATCATTAACTCTATGTAAATAATTAGGGGACTGCTTGTAAGTGCCAATATTTTGGCTGTGATTCTGTTGACTATTATCAATGTAACTATGTTGTGACATTTCATGATGATTTGACATCCTTCCATGATCATCCTTAATCTTTTCTTCATTATAAGCACGTGATACAGAAAACCATCGCGGTTCTTGATACTGCTGGCAGTCGCGATAAGTCTCTATCAAGCGCCTTTGACGACTGATGTCATCAAAATCAGTCATACTAAGCTCGTCTTTTCCAGCCGAAGTACCAGGATTTCCAGCATTCCCTTCGTTGACACTTGCCATGATTCGAACTTTACTAGATTTTGCTGCATGTTCACCAAAGGTGTAACTCGTCCTGAAAATTGAATTCTCATCTCTGGGAACATAACTCTGGAGTTCAAGTCTCCCGGAAGGGACCGGATGATACCCCGAGTGAGAATTATCGTAGTATGGATTAGATATGCTATGGAAACCACCATAAGTACGTGACAGATAGTAATCATTAGCTGATCTCCTGAAAACTCTGCCACTGGTACTAGCTGGAGTAGCAGCACTGGATGTAAATGGACTAAGTGCAGACCCAAGGTTACGGTTTTCTTGCCATCCTGTTGGTTCAAACTGCCACGAGAGTTCGCCTTGCCATGACCTGTCATAATCAGAGGCAAACGGGGTGGATGGAGTTGGGTTCCGCCTTCGACGAGAAGTCTGATATTGAGAGAACTGGTAAGAGCTGGAACTTGAAAATGAGGTGAACGGATACTGAGACCTAGCTGGAGTTGGATCGCGTCGAGGCGAGGAATTCTTGATCTCAAATGAATGTCGATCCATTATACCCTCAGACAGACAGAGAGAGATTGAGAGAGCATAAGAATATATCAGCTAACTAGCTGTCCTATGAAGCAATGTAAGGAAGACGGGGGATGCGTGTTTTCGACAGTTCCGATGCTCTAACACAGCATGAAAACTTAGTTTTTACCATCAAAGTCATTGCATTCATCAATTTTGCCAGCTTACAGTCTTTGTCCTGTCATATTTGATTGTTTAAATTTGGACACGTTCATGTTTCTTTCTAGAATTTTATCTCTAACTCTTCACCTGAACTTCCATGTAATAAAACAAATATTTACAGGCCGGCTTTGTATTAGCAAAGAGTTAGCCGGCAAATTGGCAGAGTTTCTTGTTTGGTTAGAACAACTCAAGAAACATTATAAGTACTTTGTGGCTGTTCATTTGTTCATACTTCACAAGTCTTCTCCTCTTAAAACAAATGACGAGTCAACAAGACAACCAAACATATGCAAAAAATAAGTTACTTATTCCCATTAATTAAAAGCATGTTTAGCATCAACGCTCTGTAGGTTACGCATGGCAGTAACACAAAAAACTATATCATTTTATTCGGTTATTTCTTTCTAATAAAATTTTAATTATTGCATCTTTAAATTCAAATAAATAACACTCAGCATCATTCAAATGCTCCCAAATATAAATAAATAAAAGTCAGCAACATTCTTGGTCATATGCATTACACACTATCAGATCAACAATGGAACCTAAACCCCAAAAATTGAAAACAGGCAAGAAATATAATATAGGACAACGTGCTGTAAAGTCTATTTTGACATATTAGTATAGCTATACTGATATGGCCCAGAAAAAAATGACATGATTCTTATTTGATAACTCTATGAATATCTGGACCATATCATCTTAGCCTTTGTTTATAAGACTAGAAAGAATGAAAAAATGCTGCATAGCTACTCAGTTTCAAATGCAATGAAAATAATTGCAACAGCAAGAGAAGATGATAGATTGTAATAACAGTCTTCCACAAGCTGCTATGCTCTCACAATCACATTGATTCTTCTTTAAATTTGTCAATATTTGAATTCAATGAGTTCTCGTACTGCCTACTTCCATCATTTGCTATTGTATTTATAATAATCTATATCCCCAGTGATGGAGGCAATCCCAAGCATTTGAATTTGTACACTGGACAACCTTTCTCCTGGAAAGAACTATCTAGGCTTTGTTTCACTTCCCTTGTTCCGGAATGGTGATATTGAGAAAAACGATCTTGGAGCTGTAAAACCAGAATGAGGTATAAGATATACCAAGAACATTGTTATTTGTTAAATCTTCTTTTAGGAAACTACATACAAGAAGTTTTAGAAGATGTGTGTTGTTGCCAAAATAAAGAATTCACATTCCTATATGTTTAGAATAAAATGCTCCCCAAACTTATCCATTTATTAACTATTTAGTCCAGCTTCAACGTCAAAAGTAGCATTTCTTTATAGTACTCACCTCACATATCACTAAGCCTCTGTAAGGCAAATTTATAATTCATTTATAAACTAGTCAAACTTCATTTTCATCCCCATATTCCAATGGACCACCTACAAGCACTATGCACTTATTCGTTACTCAATTCTATCCATTTATAAATTAAAACCGTTTATCCTCAATACAGAACTCGAGGAAAAGTTAATTCTTAAACATGTGATTTTAACAAGTAAAAGCAATCAGAATCTCACAAATAAATTTACAGATATTTTTTACATTGGGTGTCATTTCAATTTGTCTCCTCAACTTAAGTATATTGCTATACTCGAAATTTGAATCGGGATGACAGTATAGGCTTTAGGAGCAAAAATAGAAGTGAGTGCCAATCAAAAGCAACAGCTATCAGTCCGATGGCCAGTATCCCAAAGCAAGCTCATCAACCTCTATATCTCTTTTATTCGAGCAACAACACCAAAGCACCGAATGTAATGTGCAGTGATGTGTGTATTTTTCGGGGTCATACCATTTACCAAGTTGCTGATAAGAAAACATTTATAAATTTGTAAATAAGTCACCTTTAATCGAGCTTCCAAGCGTTTGGTCCTCCTGCTTGAAATTAGTAGGAGGTGCTGGGATAGAATTGTGTGAAGATTGAACTGTAAGAAGAAAAAGGCATGTATAAATCAATTGAATATTGAAGGAAAATATAAAAAAGTCAAGAGACTGAAGGAACAGGGGATGAATAATACATCAAAACAAAGCTAAGTCACAGAAACTACTGACCAAATCTTACTCTCAAATCTCAATCAAGCATTTTTACATGCCAATGAGAACTGTGGATTCAGTCAGTTGGAATTATTTCGTAATTTCACTTAAAAATCGGACACAGAGAGAGAGAGAGAGAGAGAGAGAGAGAGAGAGAGAGAGAGAGAGAGAGAGACCATCGTACCGACATTGTAAAGGAGATGAAACAAAACAAACAAATAGTGTGTTTGTGAAAAATGAACAGTACATCATCAAGAAAAAGAGTGACAAATATAATATTTGTCCTATGCTTCACATGTTTAGGCATGCCTTTCAAATAATTGTTCCAAAAATATTGTGCCATAAAAGCCAGAACATAAATGCTACTCACATTTCTGGAGCCCTTTCCAGAACATAATGTCGAAAGGGAGTTGACCACTGTATTTCAGAACTAGACCCATATAACTGTTGGGTCCAAAACTTGCAAAACCGAAATGCTATTGGTTTGTTGAAATTACATATAATTTATTATGTGATGTTACTGTGTAATTAAACAACAGAAAAGAAAAAAAAAAGAAAAGAAAAACTAGGTGCCAAAAATAATAGATCGAGTAAACAAACAGGAAAAGTTAGTAGATACTGAAATATCATAATTCACCCTGTTCCTTGGAAAACTCTCTTTCATTGAATCTATCATCAGAAGGTTGCGCTTGAGAAAATTTCATTCTCGACTTCCTCAGATCTTCTGATGGCCAATTGGCAGGATCCCATCCATCTTCTGTATCATTGTCTCCTTCAGACGTGGTTACAGAGATCCAATCAACCAAACTCTCTGAGCCACGATTTTTCCAACCAAATTTTAGTAAGCTTTTAAATCCCCTCGTGATATGAGGTGAATTATTGGAGGAATGGGTCATAAATGTTGGCTTCTGAGATGTCCCCATTTCTTCTTCATTTGAGCTGCATCAGTCTCTATTTGACGTAAAGAATGTGAATTCCATGAAGCAGGACTTCCTACAGGTGAGTCCACTGAAGCGTCAACATCAGACATCTCATTAGAATAAGAAAAGGGATTTTGAGTACTAGAGTTCCATGACATAGGACTTCCCCCAGGCCAATCTCGCATAGAATTAACAGGATGGAAGCTGGAAGGCATACTAGGTGGCAACTCAGCACCTAAAGCCTGCTCCAGTTGAGAAATTGATCTCATAGAATCACCAATTTCTGATCCAGAATTAAATGAACTCTCTGGTTCCAAGTTCATTCTTTCTTCCCCATTGTTTAAGTTGCTATTACCTTCAGGATTCATGGTCTCACACACTTCCCCTTCTTTATCACTCACCACGTTTACAAAGTCGTCTTGCCCAGATGTCAGGTGACTCAGGTCATCATTGCCCTCATCAATTATAGGCACGGACGACAACGAGTGTTCTTTCTTTAAAATACTTGCTGTAGCAGAAAATCCTCTGCGGCTACCCTTTTTGAGAAAAGGCCTGGTCTGAACATTGCTCAAAACTTCCTCATCAAATTTCAATGGTGCCACAACATCACCATCAGAGTCCAGAGGAGATACTTCCCTGATGTCTCTAGGATTTAAGGAGCTTTTTCTCAGCAAACGTGATCGGCGTAAATTATCCTCCTTGACAATTAGTGCTTCTTCACTCATACTCTTGCTGCGGGCAGAGATTTTTTTTTGTGGACGAATCATTTTACTGGTTCCACCGGAAGGTTTCGTATTTTCTTTTCTAAGGTCAGAAAAGATGGGGACAGATTGCGCAAGAACATTTTCAGGTTTCATTCTTCGTCTCCCAGTATTCATACCAGAAACTTTGATAGCAGCCCTTGGAGCAGGAGTTGCTAAGTGGCGAGGTGTAGGATAGGACAAACTTTTAGTGGGTAAAAGTTTCTTTTCCTGCACACTCCTACTGCCACCATCCACGAAAGAGGTCGCATCTGATACCCTATTGTCACAAACACACTTCTGCTCTATAAACTCTAAAGCATTTTCATCACCTTCACTGTTCCCAAATTCCAAATGTTGCTGTCAAAAGAAAACTTTTATATGGTCAGTTAAAAATCGCAGAATACAAACACCAGTAAACTCCTAAAATAACGAAATGGATACAAAATAATGTTACCAATCATCAGTGGCATATATCTCTAGAATATGAATCTACCTGGTCACTCGTAATTGACTTGATGTTAAATGATCTGAGTCGCTCAGCACGACAAGCACTGGAAACTGAATCATGTCTATCAGCAGATTTTGAAAGTTTGGCTTTCATCTCAGCTCTACTCTGCTCAAGGCTATCCTTCATAGCCTTCAACTTCACTTCTTTCCCCACTCTGTTGGAGCACCATTCATCCCTTAGTTTCGCATCTCTTTTCTGTGTATACCTATCATAGAATTTCCCACGAGAACCTTCTGAAACACTAAGCTCAGTGAAGTCTTTGTTTAAATCATCACTATAGTTCTGAGTGTCAACAGTTCCCACAAGTGGAGCAGCAATGAATTCGATCTTGTTTTTAGGACTCCTGGCAGATTCAGTGGATAGGTAACAGTCAGACAATTGAGAAAGAGCTGAATCTGCTATTTGTTTAGGCCGAGTGTTAGCAGATTTGCCTCTAAGGGAAGTACTTGACTGATCTCCCGTACCTCGTAGTTCATGCTCAGCAAAGAGCTTTTCAAGCTCAGTGGCTTTCGTTTTCAGATCCTTCATTTCCTGGCTTCCTTTTGACTGCCTTACCCATTGAACTTGATCTTGATCTGGAGGAGGCGTTATAAATGAATCAAAGCCTTCCTGAGCTTGTGTCATCAATTTACCAGATAATGGTGTCCAACTATTTCCATAACCAGAACTCCTTTCTCTCAAAGCTTCTGTCTTCTCGATCTGTTCAGGTGCAGAAACTTGCCCCTGGAACTTCATTCCCTGGGCTCCAGAATCTTCGACTCTTGATGCAGAACTACCAGATACCTTCTTAGATAAGGCAATTTCTCTCTTTTCAATTTCCTTACGTCCCTCCATGGATTCCGCTTCAATCCCTGTATAGCGAGCAGCAAAAGCCTCTTTAATCTTTGGTCCAGTACCACCCTCAACCGGCCCAGAGTCTCTCACTGTCTTCTGAGGAGCCTGAAAAATTGACCGTGATTCAAAATTTTCACCTTGATTTCGAATTTCAGCCTGCCTACCAAGATCCTCACCACTCTGAGAACCCTTTAATTTTACTTCGTCTCTTAAACCAATCACTTCCTCACTTGTACAGCCAGGCGAAAACCTGAACTTCTCTTCTGAATTATCTTGATCCTTAGACCTGCCTATAAATGATCTTGACTGAGTCTTCCCATTCGTTTGATCTTTCGAACCATCACTTTCACCAGAAACCAAATCAGGATACACATTACTAGAATCAATAGTATCTTTTGACTTGTTAAAAGAAGAATTTTTCAAACCATTTTCACTAATTGGACTAAGACCCAAGCCTGTTGCAGTATTGGCCTCCGACTTAACAGAGTTTTTTGTATCATTTATGTCACCGGCGCCACTCCATCTCCTCAACACTGCCTTCTCCGCCTCAAGGGGTGGCGCCCAGGTTAGGTCAGATGACAGCCTCCGGAGCTCAACACACTTTCCGACAACGGGCTTGGCTCCGCTCCAGGAATTCTCCTTCCGCTTATTTTCGAACAAACTTATCCGGTCCTGCACGCTGAGTCGCCTCGCCGCTGACTGATTAGCCTGAATTGACTCAACCTGATCAGAAGCTGAGCTCTCCTCTCTCTCATCAGTTGCAGCAACGGTATCAGCGGTGGAACGTCGGCTGAAACTGCATCGTAACGGGGAGGCGACCAGCGGGGGCTTCGAGTGCTGATATCCGGAGGATCCGTCATGCTGTTGAAGCGGCTCCGTAGGTGGCGAGGAGGCCAAATCGTCGCCGATTGACATGTCGGACCCGTATGATGATCGGACGACCCGATCGTTGGATCGGAACTTCCATGGGTTGATTAGGTGGGACCGCCTCTCCGACAACGATATGAACTTGCCGCAGGATTCGCTGTCGTGAAATATTACCAGCAAAATTGAGAATAATTATTTTTCACATTTTTTGTACACTGAATTTTACTTATTGGTAGACTTTTTGTAGTAATAAATGAAAATATTTACAAATTTAGCCCCTGTTTGATCCACATTATTTTTTTCATTCTCATTCTTCTACTCATTTTCAACCACACATTCTTCAATAAAATAATATTTTCTGTTACATCAATAACTTTTCTTTCTTTTTTAACCACATATTCCACATCACATCAACAAAAAAAATGCATTATTTTGAAAATAATGTATACCAAACGGGGGGTTAATCCTTAATTAAAATAACCAAATACATCCTATATTTTTCATTACATAATACTTTATGTAACATTTATTATTCTTCAAGATTGTAATTTCTAATACTCTTCATCAAAAAATTTAACTCTCCCTTACATCTATGTTTCTCATAAATTAATTTTATATTGATTTTAATTCAAAGACAATATTAACTTCATATATTTTAGCTTGTCTGGTTCAATAAAAAAAATTGATTAAAATTTAAATAATTAATTTTAATTACATATCTAATAAGATAAATAACTTTTCAACTACACATTCTATTAAATTTTATCAAATTTTATTAAAATTTTGATTTTTATCTAAATCAAACTAAATAAGAAATTAATTTTTAAGATGCATGATAATAAATAATATCGCATACTAATTTTTTTTTAAAAAATATTTATAAAACATAACTTATATTAAATGAAGACAAGCAATAACTCCATATGTCTATTTTATAATGTTGGATATATGTTTGATGAAGTTTTTACTATTTTTTAACATATAGCACCAGTTGTGTTATGTGATAAATTCAATGAAATGAAAAATTAAGTGATTCATTTAATTGTAGTTATTATTTAATACAGCATTAGTATCGTCTAGATTGGTGTTTTAATGCAAGTGGTGCTAAGTAACATTACTATTTTTTAACACATTGTTCATTATTTTCCTTTCATGTTGCGGTTTAAAGAAAAAGAAAAAAATAAATTGTGTAAATTTCACTAGTAAAAAAGACCATCTTTCAAAGAAAAATACATTCCATACAAAATCATTAGCTTCTAGTAATTAATTTTTAAAAAATAATAAAATAAATAAACAAATGGTAGGTAAAATGTTACATAATAAAGGTAAAATGTTACACAAATTAATATATAAAGTGTGATTTGTTATTTTTAATTAAGTTAAAATGGATGGTGAATTTCAAGCGACTTAAATATAGAGGGCAAAATCGTCAAACCACTTAACATTTCTCTCATTTCAAGCTGTGTCCAATTTTGATGGCAACACTGACCGTTTTGGTTACGTGGGACCACATTAATATATTTCAAATAAGTTAGGGACTCATGACATCACTTTTGAAAGCCAAGAACCCATAAGCACATTCCTTGAAAGGTTGAGGAGCCCAACCCTAATTTTCCCTATTCTTTAATTTAACTAATTAGTAATTATTGTTCGTTTCCATCCAAAAACACCCAATGTTTCAAAAGCCGAAGTTTGCAATAGTGAAAAAATTGCCAGCATTACGATGAAATTAGTCCAATAAAAGACATGGTAGACGTCACGCATTATATATATATATATATATATATATATATATATATATATATAAAAGGTAGGAAACAACTTGATTCTAAAATGTTTCCTAGAATATTTGATGTGTTTCAATTTCTAAAACGTGTTAAACTACGAGAATGCTAGTTTCTTTAGAAGTTTCCGTGCAACCTTCATGTGTGCATTCGTGTGCCCAAGTGAAACAGTCACAAGAAAGGCATGCACAAATAAGTGTGCACATTGCAGCACAAGGGGCAGAATAATGGAATATGCAAGGATTTTCAGAGTTCTTACTTCAGGCGATGCGCGCCAAACCTTTCTGCAAACATTTGAAGTTCCGAGACTGTTTTAACGTTGAAACCAGCAGCAGCAGCACGAGCATATTCCGTTGACAAGTCCTGCGTAACTGCATCAATTCTTACGTCAAATGCTCTCAGAAGTTCCTTCCTGCCATTAATGGGGAAGGACAGGTTAATTTACATAATGTAGCACCAATTACTACTAGCCAAAAAAAGAATGTGAAGAGAAAACAATCACTATAAACACTACACATTGAAATACAACAGAGAATGAGAAATAAGATGAACAAAGGAAAGAGGTAGTACTTCGTCGCATCAGCTGCAGCAGCAGTCGCACTTGCTCCACCTAGAGTAATTCATACAATAAGCAAGTCAGAGTAGCAACGAGAACTCCCTGACCAGAAACGGGCCTATGGGTAGTCACAATTCAAGTTCAGAATTACAGTTCAAATGACTAACAAGAAGAGGGAAAAACTTGATCATGTATTCCTAGATGAAGAGTCAGGGAATTTCAAAGCTAGTTTCTCCACATCATGAAATGACTCGACAGCCGGGTGTGATATCAGCCATGACCCTCCCTGGAGGGGTGGAGCTCACACGGATGCAAGTCCTTGCAGTTGACCAATGAGTCCAACCGAATTTTGACCTCAACATGTATAATGAAACGGGGCTAGTTTAAAGATGACCTAGTTAAATTAAATGGATTGCAATAGTATCTTAAAAAATCGATCCCCAATTGGCATCGACAATTTGTCAAAAAGTATAAAAAACCATATTATCCATTCGGGATTCTGTTCAAAATCCTGGGGTAAGACGACTACTAATAACGAAACTTTTGCAACTATATTCAGGTAGCCAAATTCTTGAAATCTGTTCATTTTCTTCAATTCCAAGTTCAAAAGTAATCACATTTATGTCTAATGTTTTAGCATATTCAGTGGTAGCAACCCACGTAAGCACACTTGTGGGCTAATAAATAGTTGACTCATCATTAAAATGTGCAGGTTTTACAGAAAGATGATAGGCATTATCTAAACTCAATTGAAAACATCATTTTCTTAGGTCAGCATGAATCATGATAACTGTGGAAAATCAAGTTAAAACAAGAAATAGACCAAATAATTAACTAAATCGATAGGGAAAATTGAACAGACTCGTACCAGAAAGTTGATCTTCTGCTCCCTGAAATTGACGGAAAGTAATTTAGTGTTCATTACAATGACAACACTACCAAATGAACATGAAAGGAGACAACGTGGAGCACTTGATAAACCTTCCTTGATTTACCGGCCCACCTTATTATGGGAAACGAATGACTCGTGAAATATACTTTGGAAAATTTCATACATTCACTACTTACCATGACAAACATATCATTTCTCAATGAAGCTTTAGACGCTTTGTGAACCACGGCTAAGAATTTATATAAGTACCTGTGAATATATTCTTTGGGCTGCTTCTAATTTGGACATCTCATCATCCAATCTATTGACCAGTTCCAAAACCTCTGGTGTGTTCACAAATTGCACAAACCTTAACAGAAGAATCACCATTCACCGTTATCTTGATATTATTTATTTGAAAATATTCATTCACAAGTTGCAAACTGCAATACCTCTCAAGTGTTCCCTTTGTGAACCATGTCTCAGAATTTTTACAGCTTCTGACTTCAAGTTTAACTGACTGTGCAGCCGATGCAATCTGTGCCTCTGCTACCTTCAAATGTGCTGCAAATGGTTTAACTAATCCTGATGCCAGTTTCTCTGTGTTTCCATAGCTGGAAACAAACAATTCGCATCTAGCCAAAAGGAACTCAAAGTTAATGACTAAAGAATATAACATTCAACCATTTATGAAAATCGACATCCTCACCGTGAGCGCTTTGGTGACAGATGGAATTCAGCATAATCCAGAGGCACTTCCGATTTCATTTTCACGACAATCAAATCATTCAAGCTTCTCGTTGGCTTCTTTTATATGTGTTCTTCGATGCAGAATATATTTTTATTCTACTTATTCTTGTGAGCAAATATCTAACCCCACCTACAATCTGCTTTAAGCCCATGAATTTGGCTTTAAATTATCAACCAAAATAAGTTCCTAAAAAACAAAAACAAAAAAATCCCATAAGTATACTTGGGAAGTAAATTAAACCATTGAATTAAGATCTCAATTCAGTAATGTACCTAACATTGAACTATAACAATAGAGCAAATTAATTCAGATCTGGTTAAAGAACATAACTTCAAAATACACCTCAATATAAGCTCAACCCCAAACAATGTGAACATGTTGAATCTGTATTTTTACAATAAACAAAACTACAGCAACTGAAAACCCCTACTGAATCAAAATTCAGTAATTTATGACAAAACTTGAGGTGATAGACAATAAACTGACCTTGGCAATGTCAATGCAAGATCTTCAAAACACAGCCCTATCATCGGATTCAAGTTCAGATCATAAGACACATTTTAATCCCTTATTCTCTTGCTAATAATGTGAGGGTTTGGGGGTGCTCTGTACTTTCAAGAAAACCTTAGAAGTCGGTGTATATATGTATGTGTGTGTGTGTATACCTATATAATTCTCTCTAAATATTTACAGTGTACAGAAGGATTTGGAGGAGGAAGAATGAAGAGTAGGTTTATTGTAATAGTGCTTCAAACAAGATTGATTATTATTATTTGGATAACCTGTATATTGCATTTTAATTTTTCAAAAAAAATTTGTCTCAACCATCTACTAGTTTTTATATCTTTTATATAGAGACAATTTTCTATCAAAATATTTGCTATGAGAGCAGAAAAAATATATTTATTTATCTTACTTTTAAATAATTGAAATAAATAGATAAAATATTTGTTCCTCTTTCAATTCAAGTTAGTAAATTATTTGGATAAAAATTGTGATTAAAGATAAAATATTTTAATTAATTGAAAGTTAAGAATAATAATATAATGAGAAAAAAAGGTTGAAGAAAAAGTGAGCAAATATTGAAAACCTTTTCATAATTATAATAAAATGTGGGGTGGATATAAAAAACTGTTTTGTAAATATAATTATTCTTTATATTTCTGTAGTTGGGCTTAAATGACAATATTGCCCTTCATGCTGATTTTGCTTGGGGAAATTTGCAGTTGGTAGTCCCTAAACTTGGGAAATGTCTTCTTTGTGCTTTAGATCACGAGAGGACTGGTTATACACCCCACAATTCTCCTTGATGTCCACCGTGATATGACTAAAAGAGTGATTGACAATGAGTCATAGATGCTACAATTAAGCATTCGTTTGGCAAAATTTATAAATTACTTATAAGTGATCAAATTTTACTTTCAATCACTCATATCAATAGATCCAAAAATATTATTCAAGTAAACACCACTTATTTCTATATATCTATAATTTTTTTTTTCCTAGATGGAGGCTAAATTTTTACTAGATCGCCGTCACATGACAAATTAAGATTTGTTTCTCGATCTATAGTTGTTGACATTTGATTCTTAACCTTTCAACATTGGTACACATACGTCCGTGTTGGATGAAAAGTGTCATTTTCTATGAATGTGTCGCATGCCTTGCACAAATGTAATTTTTCGAGAAATATCATTATAAACCATCTCTATATATCTCCCAAGCTAGGAAAAGGAAAAGAAATGGAAAGTAGAGATGACAAAATTCCTTGCTTTCGATTTGCCCCGAATCCCCCAACCCCACCCATATACCTTTCCATTGCCATCCTTAATGGAAAGAAACATCCTGCCCCTCTCCAGTCTCCACCACATAATCGGAGCAACCATAACTCTATCACTCCCACCGAATTTGTGAACTGAGTGCTTCCTTCCACCTAAGATGGATTTAGTTTGCAAACAAGGAGGAGCGAGTTAGGATTGTCTTTTTTTTTTTCTTTTTTTTTTTGTGTGTTCATTTTTCCTTTTTCCTTCCCTTCCTATTTTTCAATTTTTAAATGAAATATAGGTGGTTGGAAAAATACCCATTAACAAAAAGTCACGCACAAAACACGTGACACCAATTTTCATCTAATAAGGAACCAACTGCAGTAAGAATGAAATGTTGAAGATCTATGTATTAGAACAATTTAATTGAGGACCCCCAATACTTAATTTGAGAAAGATTAGGGACTGGCCCTCTAATTCTGCTAAAAATCATAAATAAATAAAAATTAAACTTGAAAGTTAATGTATAACTTGTGACTTCTCCATGCTATCTAAAACACCATTATGATATAAGATTGGTTGGACCAAATTTTCTTTTTCACATGATGTAATGTACAGAAAGTAAGCACCAAATAATTTAATACTTGAACTTAAATCTGACTTTCCCTTCAAAGTAAAGGTGCAAAGATAAAATCTACTTCTATTATTTCTTTATTTTAATATTAGATTATTTGCCAAAATATTTTGTGCTATATTCATAGGGGAAACCTCATTTATTTAGAATCTTTGTTTCGCATTTAGAGAATATTAGTCCATGTTTGAGCCACATTATCATTATCATTTTCATTTTCATTCTTCTACTCATTTTCAATCATACATTATTCAATAAAATATTTTTTTTCATCATATCAATAATTTTTTTTTCCTTTTTCAACCACATATTCACCATTACATCACAAAAAAAAAATTGCATTGTTTCTATTTAATATGCATCAAACAGGGGCTTAACATCAGTGTATTTATAACAAAAAATCATCTACAAAATGAACTTAGTCACATTGTTATCTAGTAGAAATATCAAAAGTGACAAAAGAGATGATGTGCATCGTTCTTTTTGGCCAAGTTTGATATTCATTATTGGACATCATCAATTAACGCACATAAAAATATATAGAATTTCTACTTCTTCTTCTTCTTTTTTTTTTTTTTTTTTTTGTTTAAATTGTGCATCACAATCCAATCTATCATACCAAATGGGTCACTATAACCCTTTTTCATTATTGATATGTACAGTGATATAAACACATCACAAGAAAAAAAAAAAAAAAAACTAAGAGTGTGTTNTTTTTTTTTTTTTTTTTGTTTAAATTGTGCATCACAATCCAATCTATCATACCAAATGGGTCACTATAACCCTTTTTCATTATTGATATGTACAGTGATATAAACACATCACAAGAAAAAAAAAAAAAAAAAAAAAAAAAAATATTTTTCCAAGTTGAGAAGATGTCTCAACCTGTGGCGGGCTGGCCGGCCAGCTTCAATCTCTGTCACTTTATAGAGTTATCTTGATGATTGGCATTGGTTATGTTTTGATCTTGGAACTTTGTTTTGGCCCTCATCTTTCACTTTCAAGGCATGTGACATTCAAATATTTAAATGGACTTATTCACATGGTATAGATTTCATTTTCATATTATTTGTCAAATCGGTAAAATAAATATTTATAAAGTCATTGTTAATGTTTCATTTATGTCTAACACAATTTTGAAACAGAAAGGACCCGTTTGACAGAATTTTTGTTTTTATTTAATTTCGTTTATTTCAATTTTGTCCAAGGCAATGTATCGATCTTGTTCTTGATTAAAATACACTTGATGTCCATATAAAAGGTTTGATAACTTAAACTAGATTCCTACTTATTTCATAGGAATAATTTACTTGTTTCCCCAAAGCAATTATGCAACAAAATCTCATTGCACTGTTGCCATAATTACATGGACAAGAACTTCCATTTCCATAAGACAAAATATTAAGTGACAAATCTTTCTTACAGCTATGACTTGTGAGTCGGGATACACATGAAAGTTTTTAGTTCTCTTCCTTCTTTTTCTCAAATAAAATCATATATACGTTGATTTTATTGTGAACCCTTGACATATATTAAAAATCAAGTACACGTAGTTTTGGAATGAGACCCAAGACTCGATTTTCATTATGTAAGTATAATAAGACTAATGATATTTTAATCGACTAATATTCAGCACTTGGAAAATTTCATCGCAGGTCACCCAACTTACAAGTTCGTGTGTTAAAAGTTTGTTTGCTTGAGTTTATCTATTTTATATGTAATTGCGATCAAACTAATGATTCAATCTCATATGCTTGATGAAAGATATGATTTGACGTCCGTTTAAAGCTAAGTCAATTGTTTTATCAAGAAGTAAAATTCAAATGAGTAAATTAAGAACTTATGATTTGTCATTGTATGATCTCTTTCGAAGAATCAAATATTAATTCAGCTTCAAATGAGCTTCAAGTCGTATCCATTGTTAGCTTTAGTCAAGATTACCAACCAATGTGTATCCATTTGAGCGGGCACTGAATCAATTTAGATCTGGGAATTCTAATTTCCAGCTGCATAAATGTGAGAATTTCTTTTCCTTTTCACATGAAAATTAATCTTACATTTGAAATTCAAACTCAAAAGGGGCCTATAAATTAGAATAGTCGGTGGAGAATATGTGACATTTTGACAATTAATTATTGAGATTTCTAGTCAAACTTTCACATTAATGTTTTGTAAGTCCATGCTGGCCTCACAAATTTGGTGACACCAAAGGAGAAAATTTATTTCAATAATTGTTGATTGATATTTTCTAGTATGTTTTTCTAGATGCACAATTTAGGCTCTCACGAAGTTTTATTGAGTATATAGTTGCATACTTGGATAGAAAAAACTTTTGTTTATTGGGAGAAAGGTGTTTCTAGATGAATTATTTAGGTCTGACCCTAATAGTTTTATCGAGTAAATAGTCGCATAGTTTCCTTCATAAACAGAAAAAAAAACCCCGTTTGCCCCCCCATATGTGGTAATTATAATTTTTGGAA
>CAIGRO010123623.1:0-10433 GCA_903798355.1 Fraxinus baroniana
TTGGAATCATAGGCCCTGTCGACCAAGAAATGCTTGCAAAAGGACGAGAGACGTACAAATATTTCACCAAAAATCACATGCTGTATGAGAGGAACCAGGTAATGTTCCTTCTCGGATTTTGTTTATAATTCTCCCCTAAAGTGCCAAACAAAATACGCTTCGTTAAATACTATAAAACCAACTAGTTACAATGTAAGGGAATATAATTACGGTTATGATTTTGGGTTTCTTATTCAATGATGGGTCTGCCAAAGTTGGGATCATAATGATCATTAATTCCTACCATTCCTATTATACAGATGTGTTGCTTGATAAATATATTGTGCACAGCTTATATGGTGGGCGCTAATTAATATTGTAATTTTAGTTCTGATATTTGATGTCTTCTTTTTTAGCATTTGAGTTCATTATACTGTCCTATAATTTATACCACCTCAACCACTATTATTTAGGGTACAAAAATATCTCTTGAATCAAATTCTATATTTCATGCACCACATTGTTATCAATGCTCCATTGCTACTTCCTTCAAACAAATCCTAGCACCACTGCATCTGACAGCCCCTTAACCCATTGAAAACCTGTTCTATATCGATTTTGGGAGGATGGTATAATTTGTTTATATGCACCAGTGTAATTCATTTTTTTAACACAGGGTTAAGCATTTTGAGTCAGTTGTTTAGTGCTCAACTGCGTTGACAAGATATATGGTTTAACGTTAATCCTATAGGTTCTATGAAAGCCAATTTAATGGTAATATCCATTTGAGTGAACCTTGACTTGTGGAGTAGGTCATAGATAACAAAATGGATGCAACATGGACATCTTGTACTTGAGCAAGGGAGTTTTCCACCATTCTGCTGTTCTCATTGGTGTGACTGCCTAATCCTTCATCACTTAACCCCTGGTTTGTTTAAATTAAAATCTAAGTCAAAGTCAACAATTAATTTTAACTACACATTTTATGGGATTCACAACTTTTCAACCACACATTTCATCAACTTTAATCAAAATCTACTAAAAACTTGATTTTTATCTAAACCAAACAGGTGCTTAATATTCATTTATTTTCTGCTGTAATAAAAAAAAATTAAGAGATAAAATGAATCGATGCAGCATTCTACTGAGGGTAGTATTGCCTTTCTTGGAAAACAGGACCAGCGGGCTTTAGCGGAGCCGGAGTTGATTTTTATGCATATAAAAGAGAGGAGATCATTAAAGTGAAATCATGGAGCTTGAATTACCCCCCAAGCCAGTGCTTGCATATCATGAGAACTCTTGACATATGTCAATGTGTCTAAGTTTCATTAAACTCTATTCTCGATCCTTTATTTCCTTGACGGAGAAGAAACCAAGCAGTTGTAGCTGTTGATATGGAAAATTAGATATACAAAACATGTATGCACAAACTTTTTGATAACATTGCTCAGTTTTATTTTTAATTCCCACCCTTTGAATTGTGAACATTTAGTAATACTCCATGTCATGCTCGTTACCACCATTTTATGTATTCATCTTGTCTATCTTTCTCAGGACACTAACAGACTGGAATACTTGATACCCAAAAAGTCGTCCTTAAGGCATCGATTGCCTATGGGTGACCAGGGCTTCATTGACTTCGTTGCTTATCTGCTTGAAATAAACCCAAAGAAGCGACCTTCTGCATCAGAAGCTTTGAAACACCCATGGTTACAATATCCTTATGAACCGATATCATCTTGAAGAATTTGAGATTCTGCGGTGGATCATTTCTGCTGAAAGGTTTGCTCGTGACAGGTATTTCAATTGGAGCAACTGAAACCACAATTGACTCAACTGTTTCAATTGTCTATTTATTTGAATATCTCGTTGAAGGGTCAATGCATGCTCAAATGAGAGTCGTGATTGACTTTAATGGTGACATCCCTTTCGCAGTATGTATTACTAGGATTTTTGCCTTCTTTTTAGTCTTGTTTTTGGAAGTCTTCAGTCTTGATGTACATGATGTGTGATAATTCTTTTAGGCTATCTAGTAACAGGTTTGTGAAAATTAAAATAGTTGCTTACGACTGTGATTGGCTTGCGACTTTTTCTGCATTGCATGAGCAACTGAAAAATATTTAGCTGACTTTGGTTAATATATCACCACGTTTTTTGATCATGTATTACTCGTGTTTGCGTACATTTCTCTATCTGTGCACCGTCTAATGCTATTGAATATTGCTTACCAAACGTGCTAAAAGAGTATATGAACACATGGTAAAAACTTTTAGTTAGCAGTAGTTAGCAGTTTGGGTCTCTAGCTACTTTTCAGGTTTTTGGGTACTTTATATTTATTTAAATGTGTATTTGGATCTCTATTGGATGAAATTTGTTCACGTGGATGTTTAAATTGCAATCGACTTTATATGACTTAAGTTGAATGTTAAATGGTTTGACGATGTTTCCTCCAACTATAAATCACATTATACGTGTGATTTTAACTTTGTTCGTGATGTTTCCATCACGTGAAGGATTATATTCATTGATTTAAATAAATTGGAGAGTTGGACCCTTACTTTTAGATGTTAGGGATTCAATGTTATACTAATTGAAAGGTTGGGGATGCCATACAATTTTCCCTTTTTATATGGTGACAATTTTAATTAATTTAATATAATTTTGGATACGTTTAAAAGAACATAATTAGGGTTGGACAAAAAGCAATCCGAACCAGTCAAACCGATCAATCCAACCCAAACCAATCGGTTTGGATTGGTTTTTTAGTTCAATTGGGTTGGGTTCGGCTTAGGAAATCAAAATTTAGGCCGGATTGAATTGAGTTCGGTTGGATTCCGAGTTATTTATTAAATCTCAACCCAACCCAATAAATTAAAAAATATTAAAAAGAAAATTAGTACTTAAAATAAAAAATCTAAAACCTATTGTTCAAAATTCTCTTGTGTCTCACGTCTCTTGTTCCTCTTGTCTCTTGTGTTTCTCATTGTTGCTCGTGCCTCGGCTTCTCGACTCGATATTTTGATGTGATTTTAGAATAAACACTTGAATTGAAGGAGGTGATTTTGTATTGAGTTTAGATGATTAAACATTTTTAGTATTTAGGTTGAATTCATTTTATTCAATAGGTATAATATGCAGATATTCAACATGTATTTAGATTGATTTAACAAGTATTTAATTTGATTATGATATAATATATTTAACAGATTTTACAAATTTTTTAATTTATATTTTTTTATTGGAATGAAACTTAACCCCCACGAACCATTGGTCTAACTTCAATTGACTTAATGTCTTTCAAATCACCCCTTTTAATGTAATTGAAGTTTGTCTAAATTGAAATGATATCAAACTTTAAAAAAAATTGCTCAAATTCACGAAAAAGTCTCAAACTATTGGGCCCATAAAAAAAATTTTCAACTTTAATTGTTCTCAAGTCCAAACCAATCAATCCAACTCAAATTGAGCAGGATTGGATTGGGTTTCAACCATGAATAGGGTGGTTTCGGTTTGAATTATTATCAAGTGGAAATTACACAAAACAAGAGTTTTTAAGATTCAATTTCAAATTTCAGATATTAAGTTTCACTTTTCAAAAATCAGATATTTTATTTTTAAATATTAATATTAATTATATAATTTTCATTCTAAACCCTAATTAAAACATTTTCCTTTCCTCCTCTTCTCTTCTTCCTCTCTGTCTTCTGTCTCCTCCCTCTCTTCTCTTCGCTCTCATCACCTTCTTCTTTCTCCTCACTCTCTTCTCTCTAACGCACCCATTTTCCCCCATAGATTTGTTGTGCAGCAGCTGCGATGACTTCGTCTTTGCAGCGATCTACAAAGTACCGATGGTGGTGGTGACGGTTCAATGGTGTTGGTGGCGCTGGTGTGTTGTTACGTTGTGGGGCTTTGTTGATGTAGGCAGTGGTGCGTCTATATAGGGTGGTGTAGGGTGGTGGTGTGCGTTGGGCTGTGAGGAGGTGGTTGCGGTGGCGATGGCTTAGATGTCTATGGGCTGAATTTGATGGATACGGTGGAGATCATTAAGTGCATTTGTTGCAACGATCACTGCGCTATCTGGGGGGAAAATCGTTGGAGCTTTTGGGGTAGTTGGCTATGGTTTGAAATGGTGGCGATGTTTGTAGTTGGTGGTGGTGGTGGTGCTGGCGGTCGCGGTGGTGGTCGCGGTGGTGATGTTTGTGGTAGTCGTGGCGGTGATTGATAATGAATTTGAATTTTTTGTGGTTTTGAATTTTTTGTTGTGGTTATGACGGTAGCGCGTTGGTTGTAGGTGGGATGTCAATTATTTGGTTGTTTGTGACAAATAAATAAATTAGGTCATGGCGGTATTGTGGTGGTCGTGGAAATGCAGTAACATCGTGAGTTTTGTTGTGTTTGTAGTTGGCGGATGTGGTGGTGTTGGCTGGCGTGAGAGATGGCCTCTGTGGTGATGGTGGTGGTGGTGCGGTTATGGAGATGTTGGTGGCGATTGTGGTTGTCACGGTGGTGGTGGTGGTGGTGGTGCGGTGGTTGTGGGTAGGTAGTGGTGGTCGTGATATTTTTAGATGATTGTTTGTTGCCGGGAGGTGGTGGTGGTTCCGATGACGGAGGTTCGGTTCGGTTGTCATGCTGTTGGTGGTAGTGATGAGGTGATGGTCACAAATTTTGGTGGTGGTCACGGATTATTTGGTTGTTTGTGACCATTAAATTTATTAATTGTTGAACGATAAACAATATGTGACCAATGCAAAATATAAAATGTGACCAAGAAATAATGTGTGACCTAAAAAATTGTTAATTTGTCATCGATAATTTGACAACTTGTAACTGTTTACTAAATTGTGAATTATAATATTTGTGATTTGTGACCGATAAATAAGTTGTGACGTATAATTTTTTTTTTATTTGTGATCGATGAACAAATTGTGACTGTAAAATAACTTGTGACCTATAAAATTTCTGATTTGTGACCATAAAATAATTTGCGACTTATAAAATTTCTTATTTGTAACTAATGAACAAATTGCGACATATAAAATTTTTGAATTTTGACTGTAAAATAATTTGTGATTTCAATTTTTTATTTGTGACCAATAAACAAATTGTGACCTATAAAATTTTTGAATTGTGTACGTAAAATAATTTGTGACATGTAAAAATTGTGATTTGCGACCAATTATATGGAATTTGTGACCTTAATATATTTAGTTGATAAAATATATGTTTAATTAATTAATTTATAAATAAAATTTAAAAAAATATGAGATTTGAAATTTGAAATTTTAAACTTTATATCTTAAATTTGAAATGGGTAAAACTAAATATCTTACTTATGAAATTTTCCTCAGAAAATTAGGCACATAACATAGTATTTACATCTCCATGTTTTCGATTTTTCATTCCCCAATTTGCCTAAAATACATTCTAATATATGAGCACTAGATTATATCACACACTTAAACATAACAATCATATTCAAACTCTTTAACGGAACAAAAACAAAAAAATAAACTCTAGCGGATGCAGTAAAATAGTATTGTTAACTCATGTTGTACAAGATATACATTATTTTATTAATCAAATTAAAATATTGGGAGGAATGTACAATAACTTATACAATTTGATGAGTGAGTTCATTCCTTGCAATGTGTTTCATAACAAATAGTTTTTCACAAGAGTTAAATTATTAATATTAAAATATAATACTACCAAATATATGTATCGACTTATAACCAACCCTTTGGAGTTTAGGAAGAATGATTTAATTACTACTTCTTTCATCTCGCCGAAGGCCGTAATAGACAATATAAAATTAATTTCAGTTAAGATATTATCTATTTGGTATATATTAAAAATCTCATTCTCATTCTTCTACTCATTTTTAACTACATGTTCTTTAATAATGTGCCTCAAACAAACCCATTGTAATAAACATATTTAACATTAAGCCTCCAGGGCAAATCTCTCAGTAGCAATGGAGAGGGCGGTTAGGGCTCAGCGCAGTAGTGTGCAGAGTTCGATTCGCCGCAAAGGTGGAATTGACTTTGTTGCAAGCGGGAGTTACCATATAGTTAATAGCCCAGATCTATCCATAAGCTCTCCACCCTGGCTCCTGGGAGGCACATTCTGCGATTTACCTCCTCCACGATGGTCCAGGACAGGGTCAGTGGGGCTCTCATGGTTGCGGTTCAACCATATTTAACATTAGAAAAACCGTTATGGAAAAATTCCACGTGTATAAAATCAACCAAAAACAGACCTGACATGGATCATTCTGAAACAAAGACATGTATTCTCTAGCATATCGGATTCTCTGCCAGCATTGAACTCCGGCCATCGGGCGATTACCAAAAACATTGATCTGAACAATATCTAACCTGCAATTTCTATGTTCATTCATAATTTTCCAGATAATTTCGCAGTAATATATAGTAGCATTAATGGAAGCTTCAGTACGAATTTTCCGTTCCTTCAATCGTCACATTTTCTTCAAAAATCCCTCTGTTAGATTCTTTTTTACCCCAATCCAAATATTTTGCTTCGAACTCCCTTTTTTTTGAATATCACATTTTTCAATTCGTTTTCCACATTTCAATCACCCCATCTTTCAACTTCCCACAATAATTTTGCTAATATATTTTCTGGGCCCCAGGGGAAGGAATCTTTCGAGTGGAATTTTGCTTTAGCAGAAACCATCAACAACGGGATTGAACCTGCGGAGGTGGCTGTGGTGTTATAGGGGTGGCTTCGTTTGATATGGGAAGAAGATTGGAAGAGAGGGTAGGGGAGTTTGCCGGTGAGATAGTTTCCTGGTTGTCGAAAAGGAATGGCCGCGAGCGATTCTTGATCTTCCACACATTTAGAATACCGGTTGGCTTGCGTAGGTCTATTCATCCAATTCTTCATTATTTTTTTTTTCCAGTCTCTCTTAACTTTTTTCGTGATATTGTTGGAGATAGGAAAAAGTGGGTGCAGGGGCCTCCTGGTTAATCTCTCTTGAAACTTGTATAAAATTTTTTTATTTCAATCTCAAATTACTTGTTAATTTTTTAATGTAAAATGGTTTATGACTAGAAGTTAGGTTAATTTTCCTTTTTTGAACTAGAAATTTAGTTAATTATTAGTTGAATTCCGTAATGAAGTCAACAACGATGTGCAATTCCTAATCAATGTTTTCCAATAGTTCAAGTGAAAAGTTTCCGAATTTAATTCAAATAATAGAAAACTTACTTTTTAGTTTAGGAAATAATCGCATTTTAGAAGTTTCCAAGCAACTTAGGGGGTTGCATACTCGCTACTATCAGCTGTAAGCGGTTATGCTTGTTTTGGGTTACGTGTCTGTAAAGGATGCTTTTGGATTTTCATGTTGAAAGAGTATGCAGATCGAGCTAATTTTTACATGTATATGCAGTATATCTTAGTTTTTGAGTAATTGTGTTAAAACAGTAATTTGTGCTTGAGACCTTGGCTATGGTATATTTTTGTTTTCAGCCTTTTATTTGGTTTTGGACAGGTATGGTGCCATTCTTGATCATGTGAAAGATAGAGAAGAACTACTGGAGAAGATTAAAGGATGTGTTGTTGACTCAGGAGGAGACCTGAATATAGATCCGAAGGTATGTATTTGATTTGTTATAATGATTGAAGTCTGTGCTTCTTTCTTATCATGATTGCTGCTGGATCTGTGGTCATTTTGGAATGATTTTCAGTTAACAGTAATTTGGAGTTATGTCATGCCTTGATTGCTTTGAAATAAGGGTGATAATATGTATTTGATGATTATGAAAATAATCTATTATTTTCTTATCCAGATAATGCATGTTTTGATTGTTTTCATTTGCTGTAGATTTCAACTGCATATGGTTGGATGTCTTGCACACAGCTGAGAACTGATTACTCTTAGAATGATAGATGGTCCATTCCCAAATGTGTCATTGACTTGAATTGAGTTTGCTCGNTGTTTTGATTGTTTTCATTTGCTGTAGATTTCAACTGCATATGGTTGGATGTCTTGCACACAGCTGAGAACTGATTACTCTTAGAATGATAGATGGTCCATTCCCAAATGTGTCATTGACTTGAATTGAGTTTGCTCGACTTTTATACATACAACAACAAGAGAATATGTCCCAAGTTGGTGGTGGTAATTGACATATTATAGGCCTACAATGACACAAACAAACCTTTGATTCCATGATTAAATGTAGTATAACAAAGGCGGAGGAGGTTGTGGGAATGACTGCTTTGAGTTTGAGATTAGCTTACAATGAGCCTACAGCCTATCTTTTGGACCTAAAGAGAAGTACTGGTAATGGGCAGGTCAAAGTGTAACATTTAGGGGTCAATTTTGTCCATTCAGGCATGGGTAGATAAATTAAGGTACTGTTTTGTCTTATCACAGTTTTAGAAGAAAACAGCTTATTATCTGTCTTGTGGCAGCACCTTGGAGCATCAGTTTATTCTTTATTTGAGATAGTTTCAGTCTTTCCTACTTTTAATTTATTGTTCTCTAAGATTTAGAGGCTCCAACTTGTGTTATGGATATACAATTTCATGTATGGATTAACTACTATATGACACGTATACTCTATAAGTTGTTAAATCATCCTGGTGACATAAGAAAGGAATATAAGGAGTTCTTTTGGACACAAATACGAAAGTATTGTGATCTCGCAGGTCGTTTAGGATATTGTTTTATTTGTCTTCTGCTTTTTTTCTCACTTCCATTTGATTTCATTTTTTTTGTAAGATATACTGTTTTTTACATGGCTATTTTTGTTTCTCACTATTGCGTAGTCCTTTTTCTCAAATTTGAAGGCAGATGAAATTTCTTATTTTCTGAAAACCAGCAAACATTATATGTGCAATCTAACGAGGTTCTTTTTGACTTGCATCAACTTTAGTTTGGGGTTATCAATCGGATTCGTTCAATTAAACTGTGCATCTTAATTCTTTTTGGATTAATGTGCAGATTTACTGAAATTTAATGGTTTACTTTTTGATTAATTGTCGAAAAGAGGAATGCATGCTAAAAAATCATTTAACCGTTTTAGGTATGGGCTGCTGGCTTTACTGCTGCCCTGCTGAAGAAAAGCAGCTCTGCTGTGTATCCTTCAGTTGAGGCCGGAGACTGGAATAAATTAGAAAGTGTGATAAATGGATCAAAGATACTAGAAAATGAACCTCTGTTAATTGAAACATTGCTGTTATCTGCATTCGAAAATCTCTTCACTTTTGTTCTTTACTTGCCTGATGTAAACCGGTAAGTATTCAACGAATTCCCTTAACATTTCCCGTTTAACTTCTGGTTGACCTGCTATTATCTGTTTTTTAGAAGAGGGTTAGGAAAATACATTACACTCAACTTATGCGAGTTTTGTGTTAGTCACCGAATTTTACTTTGTTTCTAAGTGGTCACTAAAGTTCAATTTTGTTTCAATATGGGCACTCGGTTAAAATCCATTGGTTTTTGTAGCGGAATGTCCAATGTGGACGATGACAATCTGACATGGCATCAACATGAAGATCATCGGATATTCAGTTAGAAAAACTGATAGATTTTTTGCTGAGTGAACAAAATGAAGCAAAAAGCAAGCTTCGATGACCACTCTGGAACAAAAACAAAATTTGATTATTAACATGAAATTCGGATATTCCACTAGAAAAACTAGTAGATTTTAACAGAGTGAACAAAATGAAGCAAAAATCAAACTTCAATGACGACTTTGGAACAAAATAAAGTTTGGTAATTAACCCAAAACTTCGCTATAAGTCTGAGGAACAATCTTAGTGAATGGTTGTGTTAGAAGTTGTCCTCCCACTTCTTCTAAATTTCTGCCCTTTCGACTCTTCAGCCTACGTCTCAGCTTTATCTGTATAGTACAGCAGACAAGGTGATTCCATATCAAGCAGTAGAATCATTTATAGAGGAGCAGAAGAGGATCGGAAAAAAGTGTACTCTTTTAACTTCGGTTCGTCTCCTCATGTCGACCATTACCGGACTTTCCCGGACGTTTACACATCACAGCTTCGCAACTTTTTGAAGGAGTGATTAGCCACTGTAGGAAAAATGTAGGAGCATGCGAATGCAGATATTATGGTTTAATTACCACAGTACTCCTGCCTTTTGCTTTGGGAGATCAGTTGTTCATTTTTTTTTCTTTTTCATTTTCGCGTCATGTATAACAAAGTTTTATGTACTAATAAATTTTACTTTTTATTTTAGTTTGGTTGTATGTTCAGAATCTATTAGGAGTTGTTCTCTTTGTGTTTGAGTTTTTAGTTTTCAGTTTTGAATTCATTTTGAATTTTGTGTTTTGAGTGTCAGATTATTGAAAATGTGTTATTTTTGTTATTTTAAAAAATTGTTTTCGAAACTAAAAAGTGAAAACGTGTTCTCTCTCTCGTCTCTCTCTTCATTTCGTCACTCTCGTCTCTCTCTCCAGCGCTCCCTG
>CAIGRO010123675.1:0-21454 GCA_903798355.1 Fraxinus baroniana
TTTTTGTTTTTTGTGAGGCTTACGCTTCAATCCGCCTCGAGGTTTACGTCTCGCCTCATAAAGAAAAACTGCATCAGTACTTAATTTTGCCTTTTTAAACTTTGCATATGATTTCGATCCACAACTTACTATCCACTTATTTTCTGCAAATTCCGTATGACTTACAACTTATAAATACTTTAGCTATTAGACAAGCACTTAAAAAGGAGTTAACTTAGTGATGCCAAAAATAAGTTAAATTGGCATGAGTAGAAAACATCATTTATTAACTGGTGACATACTCAAGTCGTGGCGGAAATGAAACTTTACAGGTATGGAGTGGTGAGTACTAGTTGATGATATATCGCAATAAAATTGATTTAGCCCCTGTTTGGTTTGGATTGAAATCCAATTAAAATTTCTAGTCAAAATCAACAATTAATTTTAACTACGTTTCATGGGACTCGCAACTTTTCAACCATACATCTCATCAACTTTTATCAAAATCTACTAAAAATCTGATCTTAATCTCTACCAAACAGGGGCTTAAGTTCTCACTCAATCCTCGTAAGGTCATTTATTGGCTAGTACCTAAACTAAATTTTTAGTTCATTTTAATAGAACTGAGGAATATTAAATGCACCAACACCACCCCAACCCGATATGTGTTTTGAACTAGAATTTTAACCTTTTGTAAGGACGTACAGGCAAAGGGATAGGTATACTGGGATATAAAATTATTTGGTGACAAACTGGGATCTAAAATTATTTGGTGACAAAACTTACTGGAAAACCCAGTTTGAAGAAGCAGGCTTCAATGCTTCCCGAGACAGCAAAGCTTTGAAATTCATTTATTTCTCTCAGGAGGCTATTGTCTGAATCAAATATTAATTTGCTTTAAATAAAACTGAGGAATATTATCACACCAACTCTACCAATCCCAACCCTCCATGTGCATCTGCACATACACGAGGAAATGAGATTTTCCCTATGTTTAAAAACATTAAACCCAAATTTCTTCTTGTTTTCTTGATTCTAAAACATATTTTCCTAAATTTGAACCATATTCATCTAGTGACCTTATCGTTACAGCCAGTAGGAAAGATTTATCTATT
Source organism: Fraxinus baroniana (assembly GCA_903798355.1). Taxonomy (NCBI): domain Eukaryota; kingdom Viridiplantae; phylum Streptophyta; class Magnoliopsida; order Lamiales; family Oleaceae; genus Fraxinus; species Fraxinus baroniana. The sequence continues at coordinate 1,095 of CAIGRO010123675.1, forward strand.
GAAGGTGTTAAGACAGTTAATTTGCTTTAACAGAATTGTGTGCAGAAACTATTGCAAACTCTACCACAGGTTTTTTGATGCGGTTTCACAATAAACACGTGATCGACGAACTCGTTTGATTCCGAAGAATATCGAGAAAGGATTGATAAATTGGAAAAATAAAAACTTCAATATTTTTATAAATTTAATGAAGGACAAGAACAATGCAAACTGATGCCCATGACATCTTATAGACCTCGTTCAGTCTAACCGAGATTACATTGTAAGTCCCTACACTCCAACAAAATATGAATTAAACCCTAGCAAACTAAAGGAAATCATTATTAAATAAATGAAATACTAAAAATTGTACCAAGTCTTTCACACGCTTTTATGTGTTGTCTTGGACTGCATCATTCTTCTCGGATTGAAGAAGCTTTGCCATCGAATCTTGCTCCATTTTCCCCCGACATCTCGTATTGCAGCAATTCACCTTTTGAAAGTCAAGCCCAAAGGATTGCTCTGATGTTTTCATTGTCTCTTGTGGAAGAAATATCGATTCCACTAACTGACAGCACTGCGAGAATGATTGGACCTTTCGACATTGCAACAATGAGATTGATTGAAGTAGTGTGATAATCTTGAAGAACTAAAAATCTAGCTTCCTCAAGCTTTGAGTCTCAACTAATAAATCCAATCCCGAGAGATCAATTCCCTATCATCTATTTTCCTTGTATACATCCCAGGACTTCAAAGCAAGAACTGAGTTACAAATTGGAAATAAATCTTATTTTTTAATGAATTCAACCAAAAACAAAAACAAGACCATCAGAAACGGGGGCTCGCTATGGATTATAAACCTATTCACAAAGTCTAATTGAAATTGCAAGCTAAGTCCCTAAACTCCTGACAAAACATAAATTAGATCCTAATTCAAAAAAAAAAAAAAAAAAACTATTATCATTAAATATATGAAATACAAATATTAAATCAAACCTTGCAATTGATTTTAAGTGTTGTTTTGGATTGTCTCATTTTCTATACAAGTGCTATTACATCCTAGTAATGGGTATGTTTGAGAAGCCCTAGGGCTTTGTCACAGCTTTTTGTTGCAGAATGTTCTTCTACTGAAGGGCTTTTCATGAAAGACTTCTAAATGAATTTTTAAAATATGCTTTGCCGAGTTTAAATTCCAAGTCTTTCCCGGTTTAAATGTAAATATGCGAAGAAAGTTTCTTTATTAGCTTCTCTTGCTGAGCAATTATTTCAAGAAGCTAGTACTTTTGTGAAAAGTCATTCACTGACTCTGAGCTTTTGCAGAGTCCTTTATTAAAAAAAATAAATTTCCTTTTGAAGTCCTCTTTCTAGGAAAGGAATATTGAAAAATAATTAACTTTTCTAATGTGTTTTATCTTCACTAGTTGATGCCAAGATTCAATTTAATTTGACTGTTTTGAACCATCTAATCTGATTGTAAACTTTTAATGGTGCTTAAATGATTGAAACTACAAGGAATAATCAAACATAAAAGCATGGCAAAATCTAATCCTGCTGTCTCAGTTTTGGATTTGCTGACATTACTAGATAACTCATCATTGTTCACAACAATGCTATAATTGACTGTACTAGGTAAATGAACTATAAATGATTGAATTTATGCGGGGTGGATCCAGATCCCCCACCAAACTTTACCCTTTATATTTTGCTTGTCCGTGATATCTTCAAGTTTTATCAGAAACATCTCTAAGATATTTTCTCATGGAAATTTAATTTGCAGTCATGACTATGGAGTACTTCTTTTGAATCTACTCTTTCTCATTTGAAAATCTTCATCAACCTTAGAGTATAATACACTTTGCCCCAATTTATTTAAGATCTTTGGGTGAATTATATTTGAAATAAGTATTTCGTACCTTAACTAAAACTTGTAGTTCAATTTTGCTAGTGGCAGAAAGCAGTTTTAAGTTCTTAATGCATCCAGATTTGAGAACTTTTTCCAACTCCAGGTTCTGCTATTGGATTCAAGTTGGACAGTCTTTTAAAACTCGCCGATACACGTGCTAACAACAAGATGACACTCATGCATTATCTTTGTAAGGTATAACTCAGCATGTCTTCCTATAGATTTTCTATTTGTAATCGTTATGAGAAACAGATGGATTTTTAAAGTAAAGGTTAAATAATGACCTGATATGCAAAAATTGTCAGCAGTTTTTATCAGCAATTTAAATTACACAAAATCTTTAACCTCTAGAAATTTTCAATGCACTCATTATTCTCTAAATTAAATAATCAATAGTGTTGATTACAATAACGTTCTCCTCAATTCACAGGATGTGTTCATGACATGTTGTATGTACCATGGCAATCTGTGGATGTATAATATCAGATGCACATGGAACGGAGATTGTTTGTGTCTGAATCACTCTCTCCTTGTTTCTCAGGTTCTTGCATCTAGGTCGCCTGCTCTTTTAGACATCCACGCAGATTTTGTTAACCTGGAAGCTGCCTCAAAGGTTGGTATTTATCTCCCAATGGATGGATGATATGATGTCTTTAGGTCCTGTAATTGGTATTGTATAGTGAAGGCTTGCTTTGCAGATACAATTGAAATTTTTAGCAGAAGAAATGCAGGCAATTATCAAGGGATTAGAAAAGGTAAAGCAGGAATTGGCTGCTTCTGAGAATGATGGTCCTGTATCTGAAACTTTTAGAAAGGTATTTTGATGTCTGGTATTATTTTTTATCCTACTGTATATGTGATATTCCTTATAAATCATGCAATCAATCTATTTTCTTGAATGAACACAAAAGAGCATATCAATTGCAGTGTTCTGACTTTGAACTGGTTTTTAGTCGTTCATCTTTAAGGGTTGTCCGTCCCGTTTGTTCACTCTGAAACAAGCTTTTTTATTCCATCTAACAAGTGATCCTTATTTTCCTTGCAGATGCTAAATCAATTCATTGGTGTTGCTGAGACAGAGGTGGCCTCCGTTACAAATTTGTATTCTATTGTGGTAAGTTTGCACTGGATTCTTGTTTCTTGTACTAGATGGTGACCTCGGGGTTACGCTTTTATGGCAACAATATCTCTCTTTATTGTTATTGTTGGGCAGGGACGAAATGCAGATGCACTGGCTCTATATTTTAGTGAAGATCCTGCCCGCTGCCCATTTGAGCAAGGTAGACCGAGATATTTTATTTTTCTGTCTGACCTTGATATTGAAAATAGTGGATTTTGTTTTATGATTTATGCAGTTACTGCTACCCTCTCAAACTTTGTGAGGTTGTTTCGGAAAGCTCATGAAGAGAATGGTAAACAGGCTGAACTAGAAAAGAAGAAAGCTCAAAAGGAGGCTGAGATGGATAATGCAAAGGGTATAAATCTAACAAAGAAGGGTTCAAAAGACTGAGAATTGTTGTGATATTTTATTGAGAATTCACGTTTCTTCCACAATGGTCAGTCGGTGCAGTAAAAGACTATTGAAACAGCCACTAGGTGACTAAACGTGTGCCTTGCATTATGATGTCGTTCTTTAACTTTTGGGAATCTAAGAAACTGGAGCGAGAGGACTAGCCAATGAAGCTTGCAAAACCTGAAAGTTGTGTGCAAGAGAGCATTGAGCTGTCAACGTGATGCTTTTCAACTACTCAGAGGAAGGAGGAAACTATCATAAGCAGACCTCCTGATTTTCGCCATCTTGAAGCAAATTGTTATTGATGCTGGACCTGGGATTTTCCTCAAATGATTTATCAGAGGTAGGCATTGGGTCCTCTCTTGCACAGTTGCACATTTCAGGAGAGAATTTCTCGATGCCATAGGTTCAGTTCAACAAATTTGGCTTAAAAGCATGGTTGTTTTGGTCTGGTTTAAGCATAGCCGCCCATTCAGCTCACAAGAGTATATGCTGTTGGAATTGTCAAGTAGATGACCAGAATGCACGATGAAACTTATACAGAGCTCTAACCTTGTATTCAGATCAAAAGCTTATTCTTTTTGCTGTAACATAAAAAAATTGGTCCCTTTCTGTAGTCAGGTTTTGATGGGAACCCACAACATTTTTTGTATAGAAGTAGAGGATTAAAGAGGATGTAGAAAGTAGTTAATGGAATAGTAATGTAATCCAGGTATAGGTTTAAGTTTCTGATATTCTTCTAAATTTTATACGATTCAACTCATCATCTATTAAAAGAGGCATTTTTTCACCTCTCTTGTAATTTTGGTACTCTTTTATACTTGAATTGGCATAAAGAGTTTCTTTCTCAGTGCTCTTTGTTCTGTCGGTTGGTAGTTCTTTCTTTGAATTTATTTGTAGGCTGGCTGGATTTTAAAGAAAGCTCTACGGAAGGGAAAGGGTTGAATAACAATGAATCTTTCTTCAGTTATACCTACCACTGTACCACTTGCACTGAAATGGATTCCAATACTCCAGTTGATACCAGAGGACAGAGGCATTGATAGATAGTATTAGAAATGCCTGTTCATTTTATTTCCACCATTGTAGAATATCCAAATCTTCTAATTCTCCAAGTCAGCGCACAATCCAGGATAGTTATCTTCCCCTCATTTTGAACAAAAATAGATCACGATAATAAATATTTGAATAATTTAAGTAGAGAGTTTCATAAAATAAATTAGCTCAATGCAAGCAGAAAGGATCCTGAAAGCCACTTCATGGCAATATTTCCCCCTCAATGGATGTCTACTCACCGGATAAATATGTAGATATAAGCTCGTGCCTGTTAAAGTACTGTAAAATAAAACGAGTTGAGGAGAAATCCTTCTCCTTTTCTCATTCACAGCTTCACCCATAATGTATAGGATTACAATCCGTTAGTCAGACTGTCAGAAAATGTATAGACGTCATTTTGTGCTAGCCAATTGCACAAGATCGCCCCGCTATTGGAGGGGGGGGGGGGGGGGGGGGAATGTCGCCCCCTTGTTTCTTGGCCTGGCTTTGAGCCTGGCCAAGAAACATTCCCCATAAAGAAGTTGAGCTTAATAATTTTTTCGATGAACTGAGGATAAGTCCAGAGTCTCGTATTTTTCACTTTAAGATGCTTCACTAGTTCTAAGAAACGATGTATTGTAATCAACAAATGAATAATTAGTTTAGTCGTCGCTGTGTCTCCTCATTATCAGCCTATTTACATTGTACAATGCAATAAAATGCCCTTTTTCAACCCAATGCTCCATTCGTTAATGTTCACAAACACCTTCTATCGACGACAACAAAAGTTCTTGAAGACAATGACTATAGAGAATGTGGAAGGTTGATGGTTTTATCTCCAAGAAGGGTTTCTTCAGGACCATGTCTTCAAAAACACAGGTTAGTTAAATGTGTATCACTCCATAAAGAGAAAAAGGATATGTAGAAGAACAGATGAATTTGATATGTTGTTACGTGAGGTAGCTTAAAGCCGACATCATGTAGAGGCATGTGAACACTAAAATGTGCAATCCGATGGTATAGAAAAACGCAAAAGGTTCTAGCATACCTGTGTGAAACCAGACTGCCATTCGGAGCATTGGTTGCATCAAATAAGGTACAAGTTAATGTGACAGTTTAGTGGAGTAAATTATAGTAATCAAGAAGCAGCAATAGTAGTTACTTTTTAACGGCAGGTCTATATGATATGAAAGAGAGGAAACTTTTGGACCTTACATCTCCAAAATTAGTAATTAAAATTACTGCGTTGTCTTTTTGTTCTAATTTAAAAGCCCGTTTGGTAACAATTAAAATTCAATTAAAATTGAAAATATGGTCGTTATTAGGTCCCACCTGTCTAATAAAAGTCAACAATAACGATTAATTTTTCAATTTTAATCCGATTTTAATCTCTACCAAACAAGTGCTAACCTTCGTGTCTCATAATCTTTCAAAAACATATTTTTCTACGTACTCATTTTCAACCACACATTCACACAATAAAATATTCTACGCCTAAATTCAAAACTTTTCCATACTTTTTAATCACACATTCTCTAAAAGTTCACTATTCAAAACAATTTTTTTCCAAAAAAAAAAAAAAAATGGCCATCAAACAGGAGCTTATTTTGTCGATTTAGTTACATTCCATCCTTTCTTTTTCTTTATTCAAATTGAATATACAAAACTAAGTTATCTTCTAAAATTCTAATTATTATAACTAGTTTTTGAGCTTGCCGTGTACACCAAAATGGAATCAATACTCCCTTCGAACATAGGTTCAAAAGGACAAATGGAAAGCCCCAAAACCTTGTACTTGTGTTACAATATTTTCTTGTCACTAGTGCACTTAAATAATTAACAATATGACATGACACCTAATCGAAGATTTAAAAGCGAGCGCAGACGATTTCAGTAACTGTGGGCCTGCGACATGTTTTTTTTTTTTTTTTTCTAATTTATTAAATTCGTCACATCACACAAAATACTCATTTGAACCGTCCAGAATTATAATTAACGTATTATTTTTTGAAATAAAAAATTGTTGGAATAGGAGAATATTGATTTTTATATGATTGGTGAAATTGTATATGAATAATTAGAGGCAAGTGACGATTACGAGGTTTCAAATAAAAAATGAATTGAGTGGACCAGGAATTAATTATAGATCATTATTTTTTTAATAATACATTACATGGTGTGAGATATGTTAGAATATTGTCCAAAATGGCACGACACCACCATAATTTCAGCATTTGGCACGAATATTGTGTTTTTTCTAAGCTTGTTTTGTGTGGATCGTATGTATTCCTTGAACAAAATATTAACATTATGTTATGTTTCATACCTGGCAATTTCCTTGGAAAATGGGTATTTTCCAACTTATTCAATGATTGATTTGCAAAATTTTTCACTAATTCCCTTTTTCCACTTTACTTCCACGCCTTATTTTTCAGTTTTTCCATGAAATTATTTTCTTGTTTTGGTGGTTTTTGGTTTTTCAACTTTTTTATTAAAATTTTTTTTAGCAATTGGAACAAATGCTAGATCTAATGGTAAAAAAAATCACTTTAATTGATAATTTTCATGAAAAACAAAGTCAAACGGACACCAAACTTTCAACATTTTTCAGGTGGAAAATTATACCAATCAAACACAATTAATTACAATTCCCAATAAAACAAATTCAATTCCTTAAAATTCATTTTCTTTCCACCTTTACAATCAAACGGACCCTAAATATTTGTGACACATTTAGAATTTATGGCCCGTTCAGTAGAGATTAAATCGGATTAAAATTAATCATCATGATGAAAAATTATATGAAATTGAACGATATAATAAAATCAAATCAAATTGAATAGATATGGATATTAAGAGCGTGTTTGGTAGAGATTAAAATCGGATTAAAATTGAAAAATTAGTCGTTATTATTGACTTTTATTAGACGAGTGAGACCCAATAACGACTATATTTTCAATTTTAATTGGATTTTAATCTCTACCGAACGGGGCCTTTGATGGTACATTTTATTAATAACGAAAGAAAATAATATTAGGAATTTTTTCTCTCTATTCGAAAAGATTTATGCATTATTTATACATTTCATAGGGTTCATATTACAAAGCCTCATCTTTAGGGAAAAACTAGATTTTGATTTTTTTTTTTTTATTTATTACTTTTTTTTTTTGGGAAAAAAATAAATGGAGCATAGACAGAGACTATAAGGTGCGCATTTCAACTCTCTTCCATCTACTTCCATGACTAACTGTTTTTAAACACATTTCTAGTCTCTCCCATGATCCCGTCCACTCATACATGAGAGAGAGGGAGAGACTTACAATTCAGCTGCTTCTCTTAATTGTAAGAACACTTCAGACGAATAAATTCATTCGATTCTGAAAATCAAGCCTTGTACGTAATTCAGCGATTGAGGAACGAGAGGTTGAGAAAGAAAGAGGTGGGGCTGAGCGGGAATGGATGCTCGGAAAATAGTGGTGGTTGTCGAAGACGTGGATGTGGCAAGAACTGCACTCCAATGGGCACTTCACAATATCCTTCGTTTTGGGGATTTGATTACACTTCTTCACGTATATACCACTACAGCATCCAAAAGCAAGAAGAATCTCAGGCTTCTCCGCTTGAAAGGCTTCCAGTTGGCTCTCTCTTTCGGAGAAATATGCAATTCCTTCTTCAATGTACGTAGTAATCTTTCTTACCCATTTAATTACATGTATATCGTGCAAAATCGTCGGTCCAATTGATTATTATGATGCAAACTGACTGTTGCAGACAAAGACTGAGATTGTTGTGACGGAAGGGGATAGAGATGGTCGAAGAATTGCGGCTATGGTGAGAGAAATTGGGGCCTCCACTCTCGTTGTGGGTCTTCATGATCGGAGCTTTTTATACAGGTAATTACATCAACATTTGTTTTGGACTTATCGAATTGATCAGATTGGTTTCAAATGGGAGAAAAAATTCGGTGTGACGGTTCTACATGCACTAGGGGTTGTCCACTCGAATCACAACGCAACCAGTCAATTACGGTCACTACCCTCGTCAGTGGTAGGATCACCCACTCTGTGTTGGTCAACGTTCATCTGCATTTTTCCTTCCTACCCAACGCCCAAAGAAAATTAAGAACCTGTTTGACAACCATTGAAACAATTAAGGGAGGACACTACCCTCGTCCAGTGGGTAGGACCACCCACTGTGTTGGTCAACGTTCATCTGCCTTTTTCCTTCCTACCCAACGCCCAAAAGAAAATTAAGAACCTGTTTGACAACAACTGAAACAAACCTTTTTTTTTTTCCCAAATTCACTTTCATCCACGCATTCTCGTAATAAATTATTTTGCTTGAAAACCCAAAACTTTTTCCTACTTTATAACTATGCATCCTCGTAGAAAATACTAGTTCAATTTTCAAAACACTTTTTTATTTTTTTCCCTCCAAAAAACTCATTTTAATGGTTATCGAACATGGGCTAAGTCATTATCACTGATTGTTAATGGATATATATCCCACATCGATAAATGATGTTGACACAGACCAATTAATAAAGATCTTGGACTACTCTTTCTAATAAGGTTGACTTTTTAAGATGGAATCTCAAATTTTAACATGGTATCAGAGCCCATTATGCTTTAACGAGTGATTCGATCCCATTAAGACTCTAAAATGAGCACGTGGATTTCAAGATTGGTCTGTTCAAATGAGTCACTATCTTGCAGGGACGTGTTAAGGGATATATATCCCACATCGATAAATAATGTTAACACAGACCAATTAATAAAGATTTTGGACTACTCCTCTTAATAAGGTTGACCTTTTAAGATGGAATCTCAAATCTTAACACTGATTGTTTATTGTCTGGTGATTATAATAATTTGTTCATCTTCACCCTAGTTGGTGAAACAATATTTTACAACGTGTTTTATATTAAGTCCCCGTTGGGTAGGGATTAAAATCCAATTAAAATTGAAAATATAGCCGTTATTGGGTCACACTCGTCTAATAAAAGTCAACAATAAAAGCTTGTTTTTTAATTTTAATCCGATTTTAATCTCCACCGAACGGGCCCTAAGTGTTTTAATTTCAAGAAATGGATTTGTTGATGATTAGTTTTCAAATATTTCTTTAGAATTCTTTTGGCAGACTGTATTTTCTAATCTTAAAAAGACAAAATCAATGTTAGAATCAGTACCAATGTAATAAAACAATTAACGTTTTGTTGATGTAAATAATAGATGTAACCACATTATAATCAAAAGTGGGAGACGAACTTCTGTTGTTCCACGAAGGATGATTTATTTGACTTAACCATTTCATATAACACTAATGTTTTAGCTTTTGTAGTTTTAAATTATTAAAACAATGTAGTCAAATGTTGTTCCAATATTGTTTCTTGAAAACTTAAAACTAATCATAATGAAATATTGACTTTTTCATATATCTACTCTTTGCATCCTTTGTGGGACTGACGGATTATATGTTTTGCCAAAAGGAATGGATAATGGTGTTGCTTGAACTTTCGATTAGAAATTGAAATTAGGTTAGAAATGGCAAAAAACATAGATAAGGGAGAAAATACTAAACAAAGATGGCCTTATTAATGAATACAAATTTAACATGCTTGTTGTTTGGAATTAAGATATTTAAAAGTCAAGGGTAACTATACTGGATAACTTGGCCTTTGTTCAAGTATCATTTTATGCAGTGCTTCGTACAATATGAGTATTCAGTAATATATGAAGACTTTACCAGCTAGATTAGTTCTAATTAACTTCATGTTGATATCAAACATTTATAAAGCTTGATATTTTGCCACCATGGCCCAGGTTTCAGTAGTTTTTTTTTTTTTTTTTCCCTTCATTTTTCTCTGTAATTGTACTTGGACCATTGTCCCTCTTCTTCCATCTCTTGTTATAGGTTGGTAATGGCCCAGAACAGCGTTGCTTTCAATTTGAACTGTAAGGTTCTTGCCATCAAGCAACCAACACCACTAACAGCGAGGACAATTTCTTTACAAGATAGTTCTATAAACATGGACTTCTCCCAGATAGAAATAGCTACATTGAGGTAAGATTTTAATTATTTTCTTGAGCCACTCCATACAGTACAGATGCTTGCTCATCAAGATCACAGTCTTTATGGCTCTATATTTCTTTTTCATGCTTTGTGTCTGTTTAGTCTCTGCATGTGTGGGGGTGGCGGGGGCTGAGGCTAGTCAATTTCAGTTGATCTAGTAAGGCATTTGGAAATTGAGTTTTCTCACGATAACGACTCTAATGGCAATAAGGGGATATTTTAATTAGATGTTCAAAATTACATGCGGTTGTGAGTAATAGCAATGAAATACATGCTAAATTGGCACTTTATTAGCCTTTTATACTGAGAATAAATAATGTTTTGTGAAGTAATTTTTAAAATGCAAATTATTCACCTAATTTACATTTTTCTCAAACTTGCCCCTATGTCCTTTATTACGAGTGTGGAGAATTTTGAGGAGAAGTTGCAAACTCTATATTCTTGAAGAATTATCAAACAGCAAAAAGGATAAAATTGCAACAAGTTCTACGGTTTAAAGGTTTTGTTGTAATTTGTGAAACTTGTATGAACACAGAAAACCGACTAATATCATTTGAGATATAGCCCCTGTTTGAGCCCCACTCTTTAAAACTTATTTTCAACCGCACATTCTCCCAATAAAATAATTTTGCACGTAAATCAAAAATTCTTAACTACTTTTTAACCATCTCACTTTTCACAAAATCTATTCTCAAAGAATGAGGCTCGAACAGGGGGCATATTGTGATTTCCCTAGTGATAGCATCATTTGCTTGATGAGTTTGAGCACACACTCCACTGCTAAATGGAATGTTTTTCGAGTCATCTGGGATGCAAGTAAAAATAGAGGAATGATATAAGAAGCAGAAGAACAAAATGCTAAATGAGATAGTTTCATGTCACAATGCCTTGTATTTGTACTTGTCATCGTGTCGACTGTTGTTTTTCGTATATATTAACTCTGGATTATGAATCCTTCTCCCTGCTATTACTCTTGTAATGTTGTTCTCAAGAATTGATCTTATTACATACATGTGTATTGTAACAGATAAATATTGAATAACCCAAATAAGAAAACAGAACCGCCAACTTCTATATTCTTTTTCGATAGCATCAAGACCTTAGCGGTCATTATGAAAGTTTCAACATTAAGTTCTAATGATAAGAGCATGTAAATTATTTGAATTGATGGATGGTGTTGCAGTGTCCCTGAAGTTCCTCCTCCGAAAATCCAATACCAAATCTGTCCAGACCCTTCTGCTATTATATGGAGATCCGGGCAACCAAGAAGAACGATAACTTGATGAAAAACGTCTCATCTTTCTATCTAGAAAACAAGTATTAACAACAACTTGCCACAATAGATGATATACAACGCCACTGGACAGCTTGGAGTCTGATTCACTCAGCAGATTTATAAAACGAAAGTAAAACTGAAATGGTATAGGAAAAATCTTCTCGATTGCTATTGTCGTTTTATTTCATGTTTGATAGTGTGGATTATATGGTATTGAATAATATTACAAAAGAATGGAAACGTTGAAAATCTCGTACATTCAGTGTTCGATGCTGTCCACCTTCAGTATTTCGAACTGAGCACTGCTGTGTGTGTGCGCGCGCAACCTTCTTTTTAAGTTTATGATCGCCAGAATTTTCTTTAAACGCCTATAAATTTTCATTTTTTTTCCTTGTATTTTATCTTCTATGTGAAATGTTGTTCATCTGGTAAATGGTATCTATACCTTTGGGAACTGTAAATTAATTGTAAATGTTGTAGATCACACTTATGGATGAATAGTAGAATCACTACTAGAAGATACTATATATTCTCTCTCTCAAAAAAAAAGAAAAAAATCTTGGATCCTACGGCCAAGGAACACCGCAGTATACTACACTACCAAAGAGCGCTTGAATGGCCGTTGGATTGGTCCAACAAATCTCGAGAAGAAAAAGTGAGTTCCAACATGTGTAAAGGTAACTGAACTCCAAATCTCCTCCATTCTCACACGTGTGCCACTGCATGAAAACAACAACACACGTGTCCCCATTTCCTTTATTTCTCCCACACCTCACTCCTCCTCCTCTTCTTCATCTTAACCAAATCTCCACCCCACCCCACACCCCAAGTTACTCGACAATGGCGGATCAGTATCACAGGCAGCAGCTTGCAAGAGGCAGTAATATCAGATCATTTCTACATAAACTGCAGGAGCATTCTCCAAATTCAACCCAACTCATTGGGTTCATGACCCTTGTCATCTCTGGTGTCATTTTACTTCTTCTTACTGGCCTAACATTGACTATTACGGTTCTTGGGCTTATTTTCTTCACGCCTCTCATCCTCATTTCTAGCCCCATATGGGTCCCTGCTGGAATCGTCATTGCTGGATTTCTTTCCTTGTTGGGGTTTGGGATTGGTGTTGTGGCGGTCATTTCTTGGCTGTACAGGTATTTCAGAGGGTTCCACCCGCCTGGTTCTGATAGGGTCGATTATGCCAGAAGCCGAATTGCTGACACGGCGAGCCACATGAAGGATTACGCCAGAGAGTACGGCGAGTACTGGCAAGGAAAAACTAAGGATGCAGCTCCTGGGGCTTGAACCAAGAGTGAATTTCAAGAACAACCTTTTGTCTTGTCTTTGCTTTTTTTTTTTTTTGTTGCGGTTATTGTCTCTTTTTCATTTCCTTGTTCTCTATATAACTTTTTAAATTGTGAACCCAATCAATTTCATTGACGTTAATTCCTTTAATCAGTTTATAGTATTTATAGGATGGCGTTTTCTTTGATCCCTGCAAATTTACAGTTCATCCATCGACGAAATTAACAAGGCCTAGGATGACATCGAAATTGCATCATTATCAACGATCACATGCTGTAGTTGGCATGTAGCACTCTGTCTACTTGTGAAATGTTTGCATATCCCTTCTCTTCCTGTCTTTGATATAAGAATTCTCCACAATATCTCATGTGGTTCAAGAAGGAAAAAGGTAAGAAACTTCCATGCCAACAGGTTCAAACATATATATAGGCTACATGAAGCAGACACCAACAACCGATCAAGGCGTGCGCAGCAGAAAGAAAACGTCATCCGGACAAAAAAAGTTCATTGGAGTTCGCCAAAGGCCATCGGGAAGATGGGTGGCTGAGATCAAAGACTCCCTACAAAAGGTAAGACTGTGGCTTGGGACTTTTGACACGGCCGAAGATGCAGCACGAGCCTACGATAGTGCAGCGCGTCAACTCAGAGGCGCAAACGCCCGCACCAACTTTGAATTGTCTCAGGCTGAATCTGATTCTATCCTGTTTGAGAATATGGAGTCATTTTCCTTCGATGCAATGTGCAAGACAGAAGAGCCTGAGGGCCTTATTGGTGCACTCAAGGCCAAGCTATCTAATAAAAAGAGCAACTCTTCATCTAACATGAAATTGAACTTTCTTGGAGCTTTGAATTCGCGTCCAAATAACGCGAAAAGTAGTCGACAATCTTTAGCAGCAACTCGGGTTTCCAATCCAACTCAAAACATCACTAATTTGATGCCAAATAACCATGATTCCATTAAAGTTCAGCTTCATGACAGGAATAATCTAGTTGCCACGAATCCAAGCGAGCACAACGTACCTTGGGCATCACAGAAGAGTGGAGTCCATGACGAGTCGAGCTCGAAGATCATCAATACTGCCTGGCCACTAGTTCATGCATCTCAAGCTGCTTTGGACTTGTCTTACCCAAGTAATTCCATTGGTGAATTGCTTACAAACGATAGGGATATGAATATTGTACGAGTGAGTGGATCGACACCTTGTGTTTCTACGTTAAACTTTCAACATATACAGTATGAAAACAACAATTGGTTTAATGATTATGAAGCTAATGTTGTCTGGGACCCTAACAACCTATTTGTACCTTCGGTTGTTATATGACAAAGCATTAAAAAATTCTAGTCTTTATAAATAAACCTTTTTATTTGCACTTTCAAGGAAATTTTCCAACACGAGCTTCTTAATAGTATTCCTTACTCTTCGTTTATTCGAGACAATATTGTCCCTCCATACTAAAAGGTTGACTTTTCCACGGTCGCATAAATGAATTCATAATTGGGATCAACTAGGGACGGATCCAGGATCAGATTACAGGCCGGATTAATACCTAGAAAAAATAAAGTTACAAGAGAAGTAATTTTTTTTTTTTTTGCTCTACTAAAAAAATTTAATGGGCTGAGGGTTGGACCGACCTGTAAGATCCGTCCCCAGGAACAACGATAATGCAAAACCCTTAGTTAGATAGGAAGTCGCAGCCATTAATGCATCGATAATGTTGAATCGGTCTTGAAATTTTGGGGATCTTATGTCAAATTTTATATGGACCTGTTATAAATAGTTATATACTGCATGCAAATATGCAATGGTTAAAAATTACACGATTAATAGTTGAGGGTAGGGGTGATTTGTGATGATTGGAGACAGAGAGCAACAGTCATCGTGTTTTGAGTCGACGGAAAGAAAACTTTGAGATTGTTTTACGGGCTTCAAAAGATTACTTTGGCCATTATAGAAAAAATATAGGGTACGTGTTGCTTGACGCCCCGCTATGAAAATGGGTGGCTCGTAAACTTGCTTCTCTTGCTACTGATTTTATTCCATTTTCCTTGTCGCCTGCTGTGCAACGATCAGCTTGGATAAAGATTCATCGTTTGATGTGTCAGGCCTTGGATTTGCTCCCCAATGGTTATCAGTTCGAATCCCCTCAGGGTCACTGAGGTGAGTATCTGACTGTAAACTTCAGGGTCCCGTAGGATTAGTCGAGGTGAGCGCAAATTGGTCCGGACATCCAAGATTAAAAAAATAAAAATAAAAAACACCCAAAAAAGGCCATTTAGATGGTTAAAAGTAAAGGTTAAGATCTCCTTGACGCTATAAATGACTTTCATCACTAGACAGATTCATATAGTGTGTTTTACAAGCCATCATTTTGCCGGGCATATTAATGATAAAAATTTCACACCGATCAACTATAAATATACTAATCAAATATTATATATTAATAATATTGTTTATTATTATAATGATGGAACAACGATGATACGGCAACTTAGGAGTAATGTGATATGACAGTTTAATCCCCTCTCTCTCATGTTCTATCATTATAATGATAAATAAAATTCCTCATTTTTTATTTTTCAGAACTAAATCAAGGTTCTTCGTATTGACATAAATCTCCCAATACATTTCAATGTGAACAACGTTCGTTTTTATGCTTTTATATGTTCTTATGTTTTGTTGACCTCAAAAAACGGATCCGACGTGGTCAACAGAAGAAGGTCTTCAAGTCAACTCCACCCTGCACACGTGGCACAACGTCAGTCACCCGAGGCTTTTCCTGGAGGGGTTGGGAGCGGCCACGGTCAAGTCAGTTCGAAATTCAATCGGAGAATAGTTTGCCGACGGCGGAACACTCGCTGGGAAATGGTTGACAAAAATGTATAAAAGGAGGCACCAACGTATGAGGGAGAGCAAGGTGATACCAAACTTTGCAATATAGTGGGAATGAATGAGATTCGAATCCTTTCTTCAAGCACAAGGGGTAATAATTATACTAAGAGAAAGGAGAGGAGAGCCGTTGGATGAGGAGACACATGTTGCCAGATTCTCGGGGCTTGTCCCATCCTAGGTGTCAATCCATCAATCCCTAGGTTGACGACATTAAATNCGGATGAGGGGACACGTGTTGCCCGATCCTCGGGGCTGCTCCCATCCTAGGTGTCAATCCATCAATCCCTAGGTTGACGACATTAAATGTTTCTGACTAAAGCTGCTGATTTGACCGCTTGGGCCCTTCCACCTGTCCCGCCAATAAGTGATTTGACTTGTGTAAGGGATCTCTGACGGTGCGAGGTGAAGCAAATGTGACAGGACAGAATCGGAGTACAGGCCTTTGCATCCGCAGTGTCGTAGATGATCGTCCCTGGGGTAATCATTTCGGTTAATGCAATCGGTTCGTTCCATGCGCTATCGCTTCGGCCGACACGTGGCGAGGACTGGGGCCACCAAAGCGACACGTGGAGGGTAAAGCGACATGTCTGATCTGACCCGTAACATGTTTCTATACGGTTGTAAGGTAGTGCAAACATTTCTATTTCAGGACTATTGTTAAGCAAGATTCCAAGTATAATCTAACTATATGGACTTGTTCAGCCTAGCTTAAAGTTATATAGTTTATGTACACATCCTTCTGGCAAGGCCAAGACTAGGTGAAATTATCCCTTTGTTTCCTTCTTCATGACTCCCCTAACCTATCCAAATTGATAATGAGCCTAGAAAAATACGCATGACAAGGGTATGTTATATTTAGAATCGAAATTTTTTTTCGACTACCAATCTATTAGGGTCCGTTTGATTGCAAAAGTGAAAAATAGGTGGAAATAAAATGAATTCTAGGGAATTGAATTGCCTAAAAATTATTTTACTGGGCATTGTAATTAATTATGCTTGATTGATATAATTTTTCACCTTGAAAATGTTGAAAGTTTGGTATCTATTTGACTTTATTTTTTATGAAAATTGTCCATGAAAGTGATAATTTTTTGTAACATTGGGTCTAGAATTTGTTCCAATTGCCAAAAAAAAAAAAAAAAAATCATCATACCGAATACCATTTGTTTGGCTTTGTTTTGTATGGAAATTGTCAATAAAAGTGATAAATTTTTTTTACCATTGTGTCTAGAATTTTTTCCAATTGTGAAAAAAAAAAAAAAAACAATTTTAAAGAAAAGTTTTTCCTCCAAAAGTTGGAAAATGTGGAAAGGCGGAAAAAATTTTCCTGTCAAACGGTGCAAAACTTGGAAAATGAAAAACATTTTTCAAATTCCATGAAAAAGCTTTGCTATCAAACATGGCCTTAAATTCGTCTCATTGACAACTTTTAAAAATGTACATCTCACGTCTTTATTCTTGAGTTACTTGATCGGAATTGTATTGGGCATGCCTGTGCTATTTGCATAGTCTATGTTATCTCTAGCTTCTCTCAGTTTCCTGATTTCCTCCTTATGGGCTATGGCCCCTCCAATTTGACTCTTTCAAATACCAGAACAACATATTTTATCTATTATAATTGCACGATTACTTTTTTCTTTTGATAGATACAGATTTTGGGTTTTTCGACGATACAAACAAGAAGGCCTGCATTAGTGATATCAAAATTATATAATGATTAACGCTTACATAACTGTGTTTTGACTTTAGCAGTGTGTCCACTTGTGCTGCTGGTAGATGCCTCCTCTTCATGTCAATAATATAAGGAATTATTCCTTCTTGATCTTGAAGTTTTCAAGGAAGCAAGTTTTACAAGTTTATTATAAAACACTGGGAGTAAGAACGAATAGCTAGCTACATGAAGCAGGCTCCAAGAAGTGATGAAGGCGTGCGCAGCAGAAGAAAGACATCAAGGGGGCACCACAAGTTTGTGGGCGTTCGCCAAAGGCCATCGGGAAGATGGGTGGCTGAAATCAAAGACTCCCTACAAAAGGTAAGGCTTTGGCTCGGGACTTTTGACACAGCAGAAGACGCAGCACGAGCCTATGATAATGCTGCTCGTCAACTCAGAGGTGCGAACGCTCGCACCAACTTTGAATTGCCAACGGATTCTGTTATGCTTGAGAATTCCGAGCCTTTTTCGTTTGATGAAATGTGTAGAACAGAAGAGCCTGAAGGACTAATTGGTGCACTCAAGGCAAAGCTTTTTAAACAAAAAGGCTCCCATATGCTCAATCAAGACAGTTTGTCTTCTAACATGCACTTTAGCCTTCCCGGAATTTCTCTTCCAAATTCGTTGAAAAGTAGACAATCATCTACCACAATGCCTGCTATAAATCCAATTCAACCTTGTAGTGAACCTGGAGCAGCTGCTATATCTACTCAGTTACCACCAGCTCATCATCATCATAATCATAGGCACGATCAAATTGAATCCATCAGAATGCAAGAGTGTCAACTAGGCACGGCTCCAGGATGGCCTACTGAGAACAAATTTACATGGACATCAGAAACGAGTCTTGTACATGAGGATCCCTCCTTGATCAATACTGCCAAAAATGGTGCATGGCCAGCATCGCACACAAATCAAGCTGCTCTAGATTTGTCTTACATGAGTAATCCCTTAGGCGAATTGCTTAGAAATGACATGAGAAAAGTGGATATTGTACAAGAAAGTGGATCAACATCTTGGGTTTCTCCGTTGGACCAGAATGTATACTATGAAAACAACAATTGGATCGACGGTGCTAGTGTTATCTGGGACCCTGATCTATATGTAGACTCGGTTCTTGGATGATAAAGCATATGGAATATTTGACAATTATATTCATAACCCTAGCTAGTAATTACTGGATTCTTTGTTAGCACAGAAGCAAAAAATAAGAACCAACTCCATATTTTGTATCCTCTATTTTCCATGTTATGACAAAAATTTAGGGTTAGCCCTTCAACCATTTGATTAGAGGATTGAATTCTACTTTCTCTAGTCATGGTTTAAATTGTTTTAGAACTCGTTGTCTTGTACCTTCTACCGCATCATTGAGTTTTGATACTTCAATTTTAGTGCTTTTTGTGGCAACACATTTTTTTCATATTGTTACAAACAGATATCTTGTGTTCAATTTTTAGCACAGTAATGATGATTGAACATGTTCAAAGACAAGAAAAAACAGATTGATTTGTCAGTACCTTTTTGGGTCTTTTTTAATTTATTTTTCAAACTATCCAATCATGTGTCTACATGTCTCTCCTGTTTTTGAGCCTGTTTGTGTAACATGATTGTTTTTAGCAATGCTATGTTGATGGAAAGTCAAATACGTACATTCTCAAATTTAAATAAACAAACAAAACAAAAAAAAGTTTATGCATTAAAGCAATTCCCCAAACTGGCAACACAATACATATTTGCATGGTCTAATACTTCAATAATTTTCCCAACTTCTGCCTTGGGTGATGAAATTCCCTCTGCTTTTCTTTTACTTCACAATATTCTGCAAACATTTAAAAGAAATCTCATCATAACCAATAAAGTTAAAAAAAGGGAATAAAATAGAAAAGAAAAGATGAAAATGAAAAAGGTCAAATATATATTGTGCAATTGATCTGTCGCATTTTGATGGGAAATATATGTGTTGAGTGACGAGTTGGAGTGAGATTGAGAGCTCCCTTCATTCCAATTAGTGGGCCAAGTAGGCGGAAGGAGTTGATCCCACTTCACGCATTGGTTAAACTTTTCATTATATATACTGTGCCTGCTTCCATTGCATGTTTATATTCAATTCAATTTTAAAAACACCCATAATTATTTCTTCCTCAATTTTCTTCAAGTACAAACCTTTAGAAGCCTTGCATATCACATTTTAAGTTTTTTTAGGATGGGTAGAAAAGAAAAATTAACGATTATGATTTTACGTTTAATAATTTAAGAGAATTTTTTTATTTAAACTTAATCGACAATATATTTATTATTATCACATTTTAAGTATTTTTTTAAAAAAAAATTAAATCTATTCAAAGAGATATTTATATCGTGAAATATTGAATCAAACGTTGTAGGAAAAATAAAGTTCGAAAAAGGATATTGGAATAAGGTTGAAATTAAAAAGAAACATAAACAACCACGACTTCGCGTTTCACAATTAATGTAAAATTATTTTTTATATTTAAAATTTATCGACCATATATTTATCATGACTTCACTTCAACATTTCTAACAAATTTTAAATATCTTAAAACACATATTTGTAACATAAAATATTGAATGGAAAAAAAAATTTAGCTTAATTTAAAATAAAAATTGAAGAAAAATGAAATTGAGAGAAATGTTAGTGTGAGTATGAGGGTTGAGAA
>CAIGRO010123679.1:0-11574 GCA_903798355.1 Fraxinus baroniana
AAATGACCTATGGCAACGTTCATTGAACGTTGCGGAAAGTGGCTACGGCAACGTTCATTGCACGCTACCATAGCCACTTTCGACAATGTGCAATGAACGTTGCCGTAACCACTTTTCGCAACGTGCAATGAACGTTGCCGTAGTCACTTTTCGCAACGTGCAATGAACGTTGCTAAAAGTTGGAACTCTACGGCAACACCAAAAGTCTATGGCAACATTTTTCACGCGTTGTCATAGGCTGTTTCTGTTGTAGTGGGGTATCGGCTCGGTACATAATTCTTAATAGTAAGACATAGCAAATCAATTTCCATTTTGAAATAACTATGAGTTGAATTTTATGGCCTTTGCTTGGGATCTTTTAATCTTGGATTTGTCATTGATGGTCGATGTGTCTACGATCATGTCAACTAGGCATTCAAACTATTGGTGGATATCTGAGATCTGGCTCTGGGACTTGGGTGGCCATATCTTGTAACGCAAGTACCAGCGACTATAAGTTATGTTCGATTCTTTAGTAAATTTCGTAGATTAATTTTTTTTTTTTTTTTCGTAATGTTGCAGCTCACAAATATAAAATAATTGGAAAGCCTTACGAATTTAACTTCCTATGAGAAACAATTCGTGATTCCATGTTCCTTACATAGAGATATGATTTTTGTAGATTCAGTATGCATACCAATATTTCAGAAGTCACTGTCTTAATTATTAACACATATTCATATTGTTGATCTCAATCTTTAAGCCAACAAAATCTCGGCCACCTCTCCTCCACTTAGACATTTCATGTACAGTAGAACACGTTGTTGGAGGTAAAGACAATCGATCAAGAAAAAGGTTCGACGATCGTTTACACTCCGACAGTCAAGTCAACTGTCACACGAAATATAATATGAGTGCAAGAGATAATGAGAGGATTTGGCTAGTATTAAAATGATATTACCTTGATTGTGAATGGACTCACTTACATATAGGAGATAAATGAAAATGGGCCAAGTGAGGCTAATGGGCTGAGCTCGAGCCCAAGCCCAATATACCGTTATTGCTTGATTAAATAAGAATAAGTTCAATCCAATTGAATAATCGATGCTGAGTCGGACAATGTGGGACCCCTTCCGTCACTTGCATGTCAGGTAATTTATAAATATGATACATTATTTTCAATGTTTTCTAAGGGTTGCTAGCTAGACATGGCATTTTCAATTCTGATTAATACTAATATTTGATTTTGACATTAAATTTTTAAACTATTTTAGACAAGTACTCTCCAATAACTCAACCTGCTCTCAAGTTTTGGGTGTTTTGTTTTGAGAAGACCTATGAAGCCTTTAAACAGTAAAAATAGGGTGTGGGATAAATTAATTTTATAGGATCCACAAATATTACATTTATCTACCACGCAAAACAAGCTATAACTTGAAGTGAATTTTAATATGAGTTTCGAGCATTTGGCTTGTTAAGAAGAATGATAACATCTTGTTCTTCAGTCTTATTCATAATCAATTTTTCCCACGACATATCACATCAAAAAATTTAATGTATAAACATTTAAGTTTTGTTTATGACTTTAGAAGTTCTGAACTATATTTTGCATTAATAATTAATAAACGTTGCTCAAAAATGAGAATTGCATCTGAAATCTTGGAGCACTTTGAGAAAAGAAAGAAATATATCCTCTTTTCTGCTTAAATTTCATATGATGAATGATTCATTACCACAAACTAGGAGCATTAGAGTCGTCCTACGTGAAAATTCTAGCTCCCATCACTTAGAGTCGTTCAGTCGATCCATTGCCATTGGCAGGTGGTGGTTGCATGTGATTCTGCTGTGATGTGTGGGACCCAAAGTTGAACATGTTCATAGGCTGCAAAGAAGTAGCATATAATGAGATTTGTTATTTGGAAAATTCATTTTCAATAAAATAATTTTGTACTTAATTTTAAATTTTTTTCCTACATTTTAATCATATATTCTCAAAAAATTACTGTTATAAAATCTATTTTTTTTCAAAAGACAAGTCTCAAACAAACCCAAAAGGTCTAGATTTCATTGTCTTATGTCGAAAAGAGTGGGATAAAATTTGTTGCTGAATTTAAGTTAATATTTGGTACATACAACTAGATGGAACTAGGCCCCTTTTTGGTTTAGTTAAACATTTCATCAACTTTTATTAAGCCGTTGTTTGACCTCCATAAAAATTTTAAGGATTTTGGTACTTGTACATCAAAATTGTATATAAGGGATTACATAATGTGATGTGGAGGAAAAAAATTGGATTAAAAAAGCTGACTCTATTTTTAACTGGAGAATAATAGAATGTCATGTGGTATTATGTAATCCATTATATAATTCCTGATGTACATATAACAAGATCCAAATTATAATATATTTTTCTCTCTTTTTTTTAACCACATATTCTCCTATAAATTAATACTACAAGTAAATCCAAAAAAAAAAATCTTCTTTTTTAAACACACATTTTTCAAAAAATTATTATTCCAACACACACTATAATGTGGCCAAATAAGGGCTAAATCTACTAAAAATATGATATTTAGCTAATCACGATAAGAATTTAGTTGCTTAGATTTTCAAGTAGATCTAGTAATGAACGATTAAATATACATCAAATTGTTTCATCTTTATGTAACCTTAGAAAACAAGAAATAATGTCAATTAGATGATTATAATCAAATGGATATGGAGAGGAAAATACCTGGGAGGCATTTTGGAGTTGATGGAAGGCCATGTAATTGGCATATTGATCATGAAATTTTGAATTTTGCATTTGGCTTTGATAATTAACTGGATTCAACACAGGGTTTTGATGAATTGCAGCCTGATTTTGCATATTGATTTGTTGATCAACTTGTATTGGCATCCTCAGTAAATGCATAGGGACATTGTGGATTGAAGGAACAATCCCCATTCCCATTCCCATTCCCATTCTCATTCTTGACATATATTGTTGCACACCTGGAAATATCATTGGTGCCATTCCACTTCCCATCCACATCATCTGTACGTTAACATAAATATATGCCAATTTACCAAGAGACCATGTATAGAAGTGTTAACGAACACCTTTTAACATTTTAATATAAGACATTATCGTAATTTTCATTTTACCATTTTCACGTCTAGGGTTCCATGTAGCTATTAAGTGGAAAATCAGTTTGTAATGACCATTTTCACTTGTACGGTTCCAGGTAGATATTAATCAGGTGTGGAATGGTTGTCAACTAAGTAATTTATGTCATTTTTGACGAAATTTGAAGCTAAACCCAATTGAGATTTACACCCAAGTATGATACTATTTCATACCTGAACTTGCAATTGCAGTGACTTCATGTATTCAATTGCCTCATCTAACATGGATGCTTTATCTGACTGCAAACAAAGTTAAAATCATCAAAGATCTAATGACACATACACCGATAGCTACGGGAGTATTGAATAAGTACTTAACATACTAAAAATTAAGGAAAAGGAAGCTAAAATCTTATGCTTCAGTTTTGTCCCGTGTGAGCGAACAAAAAATTAATGCACTGAAACTCTCATGCCAAGTTATTGAGCTTGAAAGGCTGGATGATGTTTACCTTGTTGGAGTGAGGTATAAGCTCCTGTAATGCTCTCATCTTCTCATTGATCCTGTCCCTCCTTCTCTGTGTAAATAATGAAAAAAAAAATTTACTATAAATCCTCATTGATAGAGATTTTTTTAGTAAATCCTCGATTCTTACCCTCTCCGACAAGTTATGCACTTCAGCTGCGCGGCTCTTACGAGTGGTGGCAGATTTTTTTCCTCCAGCAGACTCCAATTCAACAGCCTGTATAGTAATTAAGTTTTCAGCTAACATTAAACTTTGTGCATAATCATAGTATATACAAAAATGGCTATAATTCGAATATAGTTACTAGATCTATTTCTCCACAAATAGTAACAAATTAGATTAAAGGAAGGGGAATAGAAGCTAAAGATTCTTCGAGATTAAAATACGACCAAGATTTACTATGACTAAGAAGAATAGTACAAGATCTCATACATATCTGCATTCGAGGAATAACTGTACACAATATAATTAGGTATCTTTTAAAAGGTAAATACCTCACTTTGGCATTCTGTATCTTCTCCATCTCTGACTTTTCTTTTGTGGGAATTATTGTCAGTAGACAGATTGCATGTTGTTTTCCCAAAACTACTACCAGATCCACCTGAAGATGTTGTAATAGCTGTTTCAAGTGTCACTCTTTCCATGCTCTCACTCTGTTGACTTAATTTCCCACAGTAATTCTTGCCGTCTGCCGCCCGGCTCTGACGCATGTCATTTACGACTTGATTGCTGCCACAATGACTCGATCCCACCGTCATAATCGAATGCTCTCCTTGCCCTCTAAGTCCACCCGTATTTTGTCCCAAGTTCTGATGCTGATTGGACGATTGATACACGGTTTCGAATCTTGGAGGTGGCAATGAATTTGGACTCGAAAACTTGTTGCCTTCAAATTGCCATAAGAGCTCTTTTCCAAAGGACTCATCAATAGGACAATTAATCCATGAATCTGTTTCATCAACTTCAATCAAATCACTTGGATTTCCACTGCTTCTAATTGTTGGTTCTTCGTGTTTACGATGTTGTCTCGACTCATCGGTGCCATAGCCCGGTTTTCGATGCGTCTGGCTGTTTAAAACTATCTGCCCATTTTGCCATAACAGCTCAACTAGCCCATGATCTACCCTATATTGTCAGCCAACAAATTATTTTCCAATAGAAACCCGGACTTACTATACATATTTGATATGCAACACTAGATAAATCTTGATAATACGTCTTACCCGAGGGACTTATTGTGATCGGACACAGGGAGTTCTGTCTCGATACTCCAACCAGTAATTGGATTTTCCATGGATCCAATCCAGCCTAGTGAAACAAAAAAAAAACAAAATTATATTGAAAAAAAGTAGATTATTTTTATCAGGGTCAACCAATCATTTAAAAATAATTAACCAATAGTAAACTTACTAATTTATTCTTCTAACCACACAAATGATTACATACACCAAAGTCCAATCCACTTATAGAAAATACTATGCATCAAGATTTCTGTGTGTAGAGAGAGAGAGAGAGAGAGAACCTTGGAAATGAAAGCAAAAACCCAACCGAGAATAACACTCAATTAAGAATTTGCAGGCAACAGCAGACACTACAGCCTCAAATGTTGCTGTCTTTGAACGCCTGTAGTTATAACGATAATGGGACGTCAGCTTTAGGAATTCCACGTGGCTAGAATCGAGTGGTCCGGTTCAATAGTGGTGGGCCCACATGTGAATTCCAACTGGATGGATCTTCATCTTCTTTCCCCTTTGGTCCCATAAATAATCTTAAACCGCGCAGCCAAGTTGCCACGGGGACTGTAGGGAATTATGTTGCCTCATTTTTTCATTTTGTGTTCTTTGCATTTTTTATTATTATTTATGATCATTAAATAGTTAGCAAAATCTGCCACATTATTTTGGAAAAATGTATTTTGGAATAGTAGATTGATGGAAAAATGTGTGGTTGAAAAAGAAGGAAAATTATTGATGTGATGAAAAATATTATTTTATTAGATTGAAAAAGAAGGAAAATTATTGATGTGATGGAAAATATTATTTTATTGAAGAATGTGCTGTTGAAAATAAGTAGAAGAATGAGAATGAAAATTTTAATGTGCACTAAACAGGGGCTCAGTTGAGAAACTAGACATTAATGTGTCTCACTTGAGTCACTGAACAACAATAAACTGGGTCAATGAACTTTAATTTAATTTTAAATTCAAAGCTCTATCACTTGTCATCGTCTAAATTGAAGAAAATCACTTAGGATTGCTTGAGAGCTTTATTTTGATCGATTTTGAATGACACCGTTTATAAGGGGTTGGAAGAATCAATGTTTGCTTGGGCACCGATTTTAGATGGTTCAAAAACCATTAAAAAAAAATGTACAGTGTAATTTTGATCGATTCTTTAAACCCATCAAATCGACGGTTTTTAATCTTTTTCTCAAATTTTATTCAAATTTTACTCTTTATAAAACATATTTTGTTTAATACTAACTTATAAATAAAAATATGCTAACGAAAAAAAAAAATTATTTATAAGCAAAAAAACTATATTATAATTAAAAAATTAATTATAAGTAAATTATTACTTATAAGATAAAAAATTATTTTTGTTTAAAAATCTTATTAATAAGACAAAAAATCACTTATAAAATATAAAAATTACTTATAAGTAGAAAATTGGCTTATGTTTAAAAATTAATTAAAAGTACCAAATTTACTTATAATTATAAAGTTTATATATAACTAAAAAATACTGATATAGTAAATATTTAACTTTATTTGATCTTTTTAAGTTAAATATTAATTTATATGTAAAAAAGTTATATATAATTAAAATATCAATTATAAGTAAAAAAATTCACACAAGAAACCTTAAACCCAAAATTTTACTAAGGGATGTATGTAACTTTACTTTTTAAAAAAACTTCATAACCGTTGAATAATAAATTTTCAAATATGAGTTGAAATGTTTAAAAATCGCTATTAAAATCTCTTATAACCGATCCACTTATAAGCACTCAAAATCAATATTTTAAAAGCTTATAATCGGTACGTAAGAACTCCCAAGCAGACCCTTAGCTGACAATTATACTACAATGGAAATCCCATGTTATCACTGTATAGCTTGTCAAATTACCACTATGCTGCATATTAAGGTGTTTACGTGGAATATGAGCAATGATTACTGCTAACTAAGCATTGAGAGTAAAACTCAAAAAGTGATTTAGCTATATATAATATACGCTTGACAATAAATCAAAAGGGAACCCACATGACCGTGCAAAAAAAATTAAAAGGGAACCCACATGACCGTGCATTAAAAAATCAATTTTTTTTTTTAGGTGAAATAATGCTCCAGACAGGGGCTTAACAATAAATTGAAGTTCGGCGATCTAATTAAAAAATATTGAAAATTTAGTGACCGAATAAAAATTTCTTTTGAAGTTTAGTGACCATGGATAAAATTTACCCATCGTTTTTCTTTATTCCTTCTGCGAATACTACCGATCACCATTTGAGACCACAATCCTTGTCTCTTTCATAAAAGGGAATATTGTGTAAATTTTCTCCAATCTAAAATTGTCTTTAGTTTTTTAATATTAAGTCGTCTAAATATCTTTCGTAGTCAACATTTAAGTTTAATTTTAACATTTTTCATCCTTATGGCAGTTTTTTTTTTTTTAAACGGAAAATTAACTGGTACAACTAACTGACGAAAAGAATATCAACAGTTGAATAGAAGATATTAGGGGAAAGAAAAAGGGCAAAAAAACTAGATGTATTTGTCGAGCCCCTATTTGGTGGGTTTTCCAATAATTTTTTTTTTCATAAACTCATTTTTAATCACATTTCATGAAATCCATAACGTTTATCAAGTTTTCAACAACACATTCAATCAATTATCGAAATCTACTAAAAAACTAATTCTTGACTAAATAAAATAGGTGCTGAGTTTTTTTTTATTTTTTATTCATAGTGTCTTAGTTTATGTTAAAAGAGATTAAAAGAGTGACTGAAGTTAACTGGTGAAGTGATCGTTCATATCTCATGGGCGTGGGCGTGGGCGTGGGCGTGGGTGTGGGAGTGGGCGTGTCTGTCGCTAACTTAAAGTCATATTGTTTTCTCTTCAAACTCTTCTCTGGGTTGTTTTTATTAGGGCGTTTTGTCACTTTTTACAACACGATTAAAGACTTCATTTTTTGCTGGATTTGTTTTCTTACTTTCTAGATGCAAAGTTACTCTAAAAATAGTTCTTACTTTAATATGAAAATTGTTACACCTTGTTATGAGCTTGCGCCAGATCCGCCACTTTACTGTCAGCAGGGAGGGCCCGCACCAAGCCACGTATCAACCGAGACGATTGCGCATGGGACGAACTGATTACATAAGCCGAAGCGATCGCAGGGAAAATAATTGAACAGCCTCCAACAAAAGAACCGAACTCATCTGCAATATAATGCAGATGCAAAGGCTCATACAACGCTTTTACAACTTAACACTTGTTTCGCCTCGCCCCAATGAAGATCTCTTAAACAAAGATCTTTCCAAAGTCAAATCACTGACTGATGGGACGTATGACAGGACCCAAACGGTCAATTCAGTCAGAGACATTCAATGTCAGCCAACCTATGGAGAGATAGATTGACACCTAGGATAGAACAAGCCCTGAGGATCTGACAACACGTGTCTCCTCATCCAACGGCTCTCCCCTTCCCATCTTTAGTATAAATATTACTAATTTATGCCTGAAGGGGGATTCGAATCCCATTTTTACTCCAACTGTATTACAAGCTTGGTATCATTTCCTCTTTCTCACATATTAGTACCTTATTAGCATGCATTTATATCAACCAATTCCCGACGAGTGTTCTACCGCCAGCGAACTATTTTTCGGTTGAATCTAAACTGACTTGACCGTCGGAGTGCTCGTGGCCGCTCTCAATCCCTCCGGGAAAAGCCATAGGGTGGATGATGCCGTGCCACATGTACAGGGAAAGGCAGACTTGAAGACTTATTCTGTTGGCCATATGCCAGAACCATTTTTCGAGGTCGACAGATTGGAGCTGTCTGTAGGAAACTTACTTAAACCACGAAATCTTCCCACCAAAAAGTTTGTTTAAATATTCGGTTGATATTCCCCCCTTTGAAAAAAGGGTTCGACTCCTGGAAAAAGAATCAGTTACTACTGCTTCGGACCATGAGATCCAATAACAAAGAAGTGAACCCAAAGAAGACGAGAGAGATATCTGAAGAAGAGATTTCTTGAAATGTGACGCATCAGCGACCCGATCACCGGTATCGTAGAGGCAACAAAACTGCCCATCTAACTACTGAAGTGGCTACTATGGCCGCTAACATGAGTATTGCAGCTCAAAATGCTTCCATGCAAGAGCTCCTCATGTACCTACTTAACCAATGCAATTTCCATGCCCCTCAAAACCCTCAACAATCAGCCTATAGGCGAACCGAGGCGAAATATAATAGGAGAACCCATTTGGGTCCCCAAGGCGAAGTCCCCATTGAAAGAGAGGTGGAAATGGACACTTGCAACTACACACTCATTCCGACTGGAAACGCTCCCGCAGGGGAGGACCACTTCCCTCCGAAATATGAAGACCAACCCCAGAGGTCTACTTGTGTTTTTGATAGGATTGGATGGATGCCTAGAAATATGGGCCAGTCCCCACACCAAGCGGCTCACCAGCAGGAGCATATGCAAAGCCAAGCTTAAGCCCCTCTACCTAGAAAATAGGTGAGAGAGGCGAAATATGGTAGATTGGGGGAATAGAGGCAACACAGCCCAGATCCGCTTCGCACAACAGATGGGAATGATTCTGATGAACTGTGCCGGTCATATGAACTGGATGACGATGATGATAATCTATCCTTCTCTAGGAAACTTCATACCTTTCTGATGCCTCCCAACTTCATTCTCCCAAAAATTCCCAAATATGAAGGAAAGGGCGACCCGGAGAAGCATCTCAACAAATATAAAACACAAATGAGCCTCGCCTGCTTTGAAATGCAGGTCATTCCATTTAATTGTTGGCGGAGCTGCTGAAGTGTGGTACAGCAGATTGTGACCTCTTAGCGTAAGAAGCTGGCCAGACCTGAAGAAGGCATTTCTGAACCAATATCTCTCAAGAAAAGAGGAAGAAGCTCCAATACAGTGCTTGAAAGACATGAGACAAGCAGTAGGGGAGACTTTGAAAAGCTACATCGCTCGTTTCACTGATGAAATAACTTATTGTGAGCAAGTCACAGACAAATATGCCCTTTCAGCTCTGAAATGATGCCAAATATGAACACCTTGTTCTGTAGAGACATCCGAAGCAAGAATCCTTCCACATATGACGAATTAGTGGAGATGATGAAAGTAGAAATTGTCAACGAAGAGATGATTGACCGCCGAAATAGAGCTGCTAAAGGACTTCCTTCTCCTTAGAGGTAAATCAGTAGAGGACCCAATTCCCAAATAGTGAGCCAGCAATGGACCCAGGCCAGACACGTTGTGGCCCCCACCTCGGGACAAGCTCTGGCCACTGCCATTGAATGTAGTAACCACTTGGCTTATAAGAATGTTGGATCTAACATTGGCAACTCAACTAGGAACACTGGACAACCTTCAACCTCTAGAAATAGAAGACGAGGTGGTAGGCCTAGAGATAGGTCCCAATAAGGATCACAACCCTACTGCACTTTCCATCGCCACTACTGTCACGACACGAGTGAATACAGAAGTGTGAACCAGCCCACAAGCAACCCTTATAACACAAGGGATAACCATTATTAGGGTAATACACAAAAGAACTCCCCAAGAATAGGTAAAACGAGATGACATTCGCCACGCAATGATAGAAGTAATAATAGGGAAATGCCCCAGAGCGGACAGCGACCCAAAAGGGACCTAGCTGCTTCTAATGAGAAATAGCCCATCCATGAAATTAGCATTATCATTGGAGGGCCCCATGTACGAACTGAATCAAAAAATGCTCAAAGGAATTACATCAGAGAGGCGAGGAGCCCACCCATGGCCAGTTACATAGTAAGCCAATCTTCCAGGGACAGAGCTATGGAGCCCATTACATTCACCTAGGAAGATGTGACAGGTGTACACTTCCTACACTGTGATGCCTTAGTAGTCAGAGTCGTGATAGCCCGCAATAGGCTGAAACACATGCTAGTAGATAATGGCAGTTCAGTCAACATCATGTTTGGCTCAGTTTTTGATAAAATGACAGTGGATCATGAATTGACGCTAATGACCTCGCCCCTTTACGGATTCACCGAGGACAGCATCGTCCTTAGAGGAAAAATTACTTTGGCTGTTGAAATGTGGACTTCATCCCAGACAGCGCATCACTTCATGAAATTTTTAGTTGTTGACCGTCGATCTGCCTATCACTTCATGAAAGAATTATGGGCAGTCACTTTCATACATCACCTCTGCATGAAGTTCCCCACAGAACGAGGAATTACCACTGTCCGAGGCAACCAAATGGGGTCCAGGGAATGCTACCTCAATATGGTACTAGACACTGAAATGTCAGAGGCCCCTAAAGAAGGGCCATCTCCGACGCTAGACATTGTCGTGGCAGAAGCCAGACCTGAAGTATCCCTGAAAGAGTTGGATCCTAGGATAATTGGATTGGGATCTCCAACCGCCCCAATGGAGGAATTGGAAACATTCCCAGTAGACCCTCAGGACGCATCCAAGGTTCTACAGGTCAGCAAAGAACTGGAAGAAGAAGCAAAGGAAGAGTTGAAAGAATTCCTGCGAAAGCATGCAGATGTCTTTGCATGGAGGCATGAAGACATGGTTGGGATAGACCCGAAAATCAACTGCCACCACTTGCAAATAGATCCGAACTGCACCCCACATAGGCAAAAGAGGAAAGTGTTGAATACCGAGAGGTATGAGGCCTTGAAAGAGGAGGTAGAAATGCTCATCAACAATGGCTTCATTCGTGA
>CAIGRO010123680.1:0-10692 GCA_903798355.1 Fraxinus baroniana
TGAGAGAGATTTTCTTTTACACCCCCATACATGACTTTATTGGATAGGGGATAAACATCTATTAAAAGATAATGATTTCGTGCCTTAGAGTTCATTAGTTTTTTTCAAATTTTCCTACATATTTTCCAACACAGAGCACTAAAGAAATCCATATAATTTACCAGGATGATGAATATAGCATGACAGAAAGGCTGAAATTGTACACAACCAATCATTCACGCAAGTTACTGGTAATAACGGATATGCCGAGAGAAAGTCCGAAAGAAAATGCAGGTTACTGGTTCCAGAACATCTGCTAGAAGGAGGAGATCTGATTCTCGAAGAAAACTTATCTTCAAGAAAAGTTTAACTAATGCACACATTGGTAAGTAGTTGAGATCGGTTGTCAGTCCAGAGCATCATCAAAATCGTATGAAAAACTTTGCAAAAGGGTGTTGCAAGTGAAGAATTACTCATCCATGTGGAAGTAGTTCAACTATCCCAAATAATTGGGACATAGATGGAGAACTTCTGGGATGTGGATTATGAATTGCACCTCGGATGCCAATTGAAGTAATTAGTTCGAAGACGAACACTAGGATATGGGGATGAAAGAGTTCAATCTATGGATTTCATCAAGGAATTTCTGATTTAGCCCAGTTTGAGAAGTCGTGGTTTCAGAATGCTTTGTTCTCAAATAGTAATGTAATTCATTATAAATACTACTGGTAGTCGTCCTACTTAACTAAAAGCCCTGCTACGTGTACACGGGCCCACCGTCCCCCTCACAATAGGGGGAGATTATTTTATTTGGGTGTGGCCCTCCCCTCATGTGAGGAGAGTGTAAACGGGCGAGTACGTTTAGAAAAATCCACTTAATTAATAAGTGAAAGACTGTGATTTGATACATAAGTTAATAAAAAAATTATTACTTTAATATATTAAATAATAAATCGTCATAAGTGTTTCACATATAACAATTATTAGTAGTCTTCACTACGAATATTATTGCTCTTTGTCAAATAACAATTTACAATGACGTGGAGATGACTCACACGTTCTATCTGCCACGCTATTTTACCATTCGTCAAGAGGAATTTTTGTCCAATTGAACAGGTGGAAATGACTTCGATGATGGATGGGAAAATTTTGGATTAGTTCAGTGAGAATGGTAAGTCATAGTGAAATTCAGTGACTACTCGTTTAATTAACTCGTCCTCTAACACCGACTGCATTAAGTACTCTCTCTCTCTCTCTCTCTCTCTCTCTACAAAAATCATGCTATCCAAATTTTATTCAGCGTCCCATTTTTGTCACTTTGACCATGTTTGAATCTATTTTATTTTTTTTTGAAAAATGTATTTTAGAACAAAAATACATCCTTAAAAAATAAGAAAAAAACTTGAATTTCTTGTAATATTATTTTATTGAGTAAAATGTTTCGATAGTAACTGAACTTTACATAATGTCATGTTTCATTCACTGTACTTTAATTTGCATCTCATAACTCACTGAACTTTACAAAGTTGCACTCCATCACTAGCCCACTAACTTCGATCTTCACAATCCGCCTACATGGAAGACGGCAGTCATATGTGGCCGTTAAATAATCCAAACTGAAGAAGGAATTGCCATGTCAAAGAACCAAACACCCATCTCCTTATTTCATCACGGAAGTAGCGATTTGGGAACCCTAATTTATCAAAAATGCTCAATTTTTCTCGGCATCGAAGTGAAATTCCTCAAACATCTCCGTCGAAGGCGTGAACCCTACTCCCCAAAATCATAATTATTCCAAAATTGAATGACTATAAAGGGCGCTTGTTGAATATGTTGGCATGGAGAGAACACGCAGAAGTAAAATCACTGTTTTCGTCGATTTCCTTCAAAACCTCCCCCAAATCGATTCCTCCACACTTGGTGATTGGCAGATCTTCGTCGCCTTCACAGCAATACCTGTCGAAGGCATGAACCCTACTCCCCAAAATCATAATTCAAACATCGTCCCCTCGCCCTACCCAACAACGTGTGAAAGGGGTTTCGAAGAAGCCCATATGGAGGGACCATAAGGAGGTAAAATCATTGTTTCTGGTCTATTGTTTTTCCTCTTCCCCACACGTGGTATATTTTTTACTTTGATTATTAAAATTGGGCAAAGACTGGCATATGTGTAAAGATCGATAGTTCTGATGCAAAGAAAAAGAAATTGAAATTTATGTTCATTTGTTGATTTTCAGAGTCGAGAAAATCAGAATCTGTGTATGACGTTGTAGTTTAATGGAAAGTTGTTTCATTTTTGTTCACAGATTTTGTATTTTGAAAGTTAAAACAATTGTGTTGAAACTGAAATCCCTTTGGTTCATTTTCTGATTCTCATTGTTAAGAAACATAGAATCTGTAGCAATATTTGATGGTTGTAATGTTCGAAGAAGCGACATATCTAGAATTTAGAGAACTACTGTTGATCTTTTTCAATTGCTTGTTTGTGTGACAGATACGGAGGCTGACACGGACTTCAATGATTAGAAAGAACGACATATCGTCCGGAGATAATGATATGCTATTCGAGAAAAATGTGCGATGCGATGGGGTGGCAATCGGGTGTGAAGAAAGGGATGATGCAGTAGTAGCACATGACGAATACCAAGAGGTCCATGATTTGGAATATTCATCGTCCGAAGAATTGTTGTCTGGTATTTCATCTAACGATGAGGTTGGGTTTTGGTTGCCAGAGTTTATCTGTAGGCACACAAGTCTGTACTGAGCAAATCCAGCTTCAAGAATGTGCTAGTGACTCTACACATGCCAGTGTGAATGAGCCTTCAAGAGGGGGAGCAAGAAGAGCAACTTCTACGGGGTGTGCTGGAACATATAGAAATTGAAGGCAGTAGTTGGGTTATGTCCAGTGGTTGATGTGAATACGTGCTCGTAGATGTTAGTATTGACACTAGAAGTTGTGTAATTAAAAAATAGTATTTGTCTTAGCATTAGCTGCTGGTATTGAAAGCAGCATGAACATGTTATTGCTGTCGATTTTTTATTGTTTTGTCAAGGCAGCTTTATGTCTTGTTGATGGTGTTTGAATTCCGTTGGATGTGCAGGTTACAATGTAAAAAAAAGAATATGGTATTGATGCTAATTTTTGTGAAATGAATTAATTTTTTTGGGATACTATTTTTGAAATGTGTAGCCAAAATTATCATCACATATATAACCTACTTTCCTGTCATTACCAATGGTAAGCGAACTTCATAAGCTGCCTTTTACCCCAGCAAATTTAGCTTCTAAAAGGCTCAACTGCATTACTCAAACAAGCCCTTTGATATCAAATGGTCTTGAGCTACCTGCTGCAAGCATACCAGCAATGTCTTCACCTCCTTTAACACCTATTTAACTGCCTTATTTACAACCAGCAGCAACCCCTACAACATGGACTGTGATGACAGGAAAGTTTAGCTTCAATTGCTGGGATTGAAGGCTGCACGAACATCACAATAAAGGCAAATGGAGATTGTTCAAATCATTAGAAGATGGTCATTATAAAAGTTTTGATACACAATTAGTTCAAATCAAACACAGGCAAATGGAGATTGGTCTTTAGAAATCACACCACCACGAAATCAAATATCAAGCACAAAATAGTCTCCAGTTAAACGAAAACAATAAACCTGAAATTGGAAGCATGAATAGTCTAGTTGTTATTAAAAAACATGAAATTAAAAGCAAGTTCTTCTCTTCTCGTCTCGTCGCTTTCATATATGGAATATGTTCACGACTCTCTTGGCCTTCGTTTCCCACTGACTTCCGTGTCTCCTTTACCGTTGCGGAATCTTAATTTAAGGGATATCTTGACATCTTGTTGTTCAGTAATTTCAGCAGCAATCTTGACATCTTTTTGTTCTCAATTACCTCCGCATGTTCTATCCATGCCAACATATTCAACAATCGCCATTTACAGTCATTCAATTTTGGAATAATTATGATTTTGGCTTCGATGGAGATGTTTGAGGAATTTCACTTCGATGCTGAGATAAATTAAGTATTTTTGATAAATTATGGTTCCCAAATCACTACTTCCGTGATGGTGATGAAATAAGGAGAGGGGTGTTTGGTTCTTTGACCTGCAAATTCCTTCTCCAGTTTAGATAATTTAACGGCCACATATGACTGCCGTCTTCCACGTAGGCAGACTGTGAAGACGGAAGTTAGCGGGTTAGTGATGGAGTGCAACTTTGTAAAGTTCAGTGAGTAATGAGATGCAAATTAAAGTAGAGTGAGTGAAAGATGACATTATGCAAAGTTCAGTTACTGTTGAAACATTTTACTCGATAAGGGAAGACCTATATATATGGATACAATGTGCTTCTAGCTTGATGAATGT
This sequence comes from Fraxinus baroniana, assembly GCA_903798355.1. NCBI lineage: Eukaryota > Viridiplantae > Streptophyta > Magnoliopsida > Lamiales > Oleaceae > Fraxinus > Fraxinus baroniana. The sequence continues at coordinate 4,361 of CAIGRO010123680.1, forward strand.
TGAATTGCACATGGAGACTCTAACCAGCGGCAATTTCACTCCGAAACCTCACCTAAAATCTCCTTGCACTTCACTTCACTCTTTCAATTACCTCCACACCTACAAAATCAACTCTTCAACAAGAACAGCTTATTCATCGACTCGTCAAAAACAAATCCCCAAAAAATTCCAAGAAAAAGACGACTTCCCTAATTTCTTATCAATTCACACAAGGAACCCGCATGCTATTTACAAAGATATTCAGAAATATGCGAACCAAAACAAGCTCAAAGAAGCACTCGCTATACTGGATTACCTAGACCAGCGTGGCATCCCTACAAATTTGACCACATTTTCTTGTCTTCTTGCAGCTTGCGTGAGGCTTAAATGTATTATTTCAGCAAAACAAGTGCATGCCCATATAAGAATTAATGGTCTTGAAAAGAATGAGTTTTTGCGAACGAAGCTTGTTCATATGTATGCGAGTTGCGGGTCAATTGAGGACGCAAAGAAGTTGTTTGATAATATGGATGTCTCAAGTGTGTATCCATGGAATGCATTGCTCAGGGGAAATGTGGTGTTGGGTAGGCGTAATTATCATGAAGTCTTGAGGGCATTCTCTGAAATGCGGGCATCTGGGGTGGAGATGAATGTTTATAGCTTTTCTTGTTTGATCAAGAGTCTTGCAGGGGCTAAAGCGCTTAATCAAGGCCTGAAGACTCATGCGCTCGTGACAAAAAATGGTTTGGCGGGGAGTAACATAGTTAGAACTAGTTTAATAGATATGTACTTCAAGTGTGGAAAGATTAATCTGGCACGTGCTTTGTTTGATGAGATTGAGAAGAGGGATGTGGTATCCTGGGGAGCGATGATTGCGGGTTTTGCTCACAATAGTCGGCAAAGGGAAGCATTGGAGTATGTAAGGAAAATGGTCGGGGAGGGTGTGGAAGTAAATTCAGTTATATTGACTAGCATTCTGCCGGTTATTGGGGAAGTTTTGGCCCGAAAACTTGGGCAGGAGGTTCATGCTTATGTGATCAAAACAAAGGAGTACTCTAAACAGTTGTTCATTCAATCATCTTTGGTTGATATGTATTGCAAATGCGGGGATATGGTATCAGGAAGAAAGGTGTTCTATGGGTCCATGGAGAGAAATACCATTTCATGGACGGCTCTTATGTCTGGTTATGTCACTAATGGGAGGCTTGAGCAGGCCTTGAGATCAATTGTTTGGATGCAACAGGAAGGATTCAAGCCTGATGTAGTTACGGTTGCAACAATTCTTCCAGTTTGTGGTCAATTGAGGGCATTGAGAAAAGGGAAAGAAATTCATGCTTATGCTGTCAAGAATGGATTTATTCCAAGTGTATCTATTGCTACTTCGCTAATGATGATGTACTCAAAGTGTGGAATTTTGGAGTATTCTTTGAGAGTGTTTAATAATATGGAGAACAAGAATGTAATATCATGGACAGCGATGATCGAGTCTTATATAGAATGTTGTTGCCTACATAAAGCATTGAGTGTTTTTCGGTCAATGCAGTTGTCCAAACACAGGCCAGACTCAGTAACAATGTCAAGGATATTGAGTGTTTGTGGTGAACTTAAAGTTCAGAAACTTGGAAGGGAGATCCATGGACAAGTTTTGAAGAAAGATCTTGAATCTATTCCTTTTGTTTCTGCGGAACTTGTGAAAATGTATGGAAACTGCGGGGCAATCGATAAGGCAAAGTTGGCTTTTGATGCAATCCCTGTCAAGGGCTCAATGACATGGACCTCTATTATTGATGCTTATGGATGTAATGGTCATTATGAAGAAGCAGTAAATCTTTTCAAGCAGATGTTATCCAATGGTTTCTCTCCAAATCAGTTCACTTTTAAAGTGGTTCTGCATATTTGTGAGCAAGCTGGATTTGGAGATGAAGCTTGCAGTTTTTTTTCATCAATGATTCGGAAGTATAAAATCAAAGCGTCTGAAGAACATTACTCTAGCATCATTGATCTTCTCACTCGTTTGGGTCGAGTGGAGGAGGCTGAAAATTTTATACAACTGAGATCATCCTTGTCTTGAGCCAAATTACTTCAATCTACTTAATTATTTTCAAGTGGAGGTTGATGCCAGGAATCTCTCTTCCTTTGATATTAGACAATAGGGTAGCACTCTCTTTGATGGTACAGCTCATATATACCAAGGACAAATGCTCTCACTAAACTGAAAGAGAAAAACTGAATTATCTAAAACTACAGAAGAAGAGGATGGGCAGGCTCCGGTGTGTGCAGCTGATGAGGATTCTTCTGACCTTAAAGATCAAACAACAAAACATCGGGCTTAATGGAGAGTGTCAAACAGGTCCTTGATAACTCTGTCCCAATCACAATCACTCTAATAGTCTTCTAAAATTTGGCATTCATGATGATATAGTGAATATTAGTAGCTTGAATTATCTGGTGTTTTCTCAGTGACTGGTGCTTATCTGTTATGTACCTTCTGTATATTCGTTCTTTGTTATAGTTTATTAGAAATAGTGATAGGTTTGTTCAGTATATGCATTTTGATCACTTGAGCTATTTAAGGTTGCCATGTCTTGACAGCCTCTCCTTTTTGACTGTAACAAATTGTTGCAGAAATAAAATATCACAATGTAGGCTTATACAAGTCATGAAAAATGATGTAGCAAGCACATTTAGTGTTCTTTTTCCTTGAAGCTCTTGTCCATTCTTTATTCTCCCCATTGAGAATTCAACACTGGGTTTCCCACATCAATATGCGCTCCCTTTTCCAATAGTTCTCGTTTTGTTAAAAAAAGGAGGTTCAGGGGTAAGCAATGGGTAAAAACAATCACAAGAGTGGAAAACCTTTGATTACACAAAGAATGAAAGGAATTATTCCTTGGATTAGTTAAATGCCTTTGGTTCACACTCCTTGTCACTATGTAGGATTACATGTTAATTTCATGAATTTAAGGTGACCATTGATTCCCTTAGAGGTGTAAAGAGGGCCGGGCTGGACTAGACAGCTCGCTTTTGTGGTGTCATCTAATGCAGGCTGCCTATGGGTTGGTGGGCCATCAGGCCATACAATTTTTTTTTTATTTACAGCAAATAAAAAATGAGAAAGGCATGACAGGCCACAGTTGTGGAACGTGACATCCGGAGCACTGAATTTACATGCCCTATTTAGTGGTACTTTACGATAAACCTTTCGATGCTACTCTTAAGTTGTACTTTATCCTTTTAGAATTAAAAAAACTTCTTACTTCTGTGATAGTTTTGGAAAAAGCAAAACAAATTTTTCCTGAGCATTTATGCTTCTGTTGTAACTCTTTGCCCATATTTCTCAGCATGTCAAAGTTCAAACCAATCTTATCATCTTAATCGTCGTTTGAGATAGATGTGATTTTGAAATATTTCATAGGCGTCTTGACTATTGAAGCATGTCTACAAAGTTCAAATTGAGTAACGCAATATATAGGATTACTTAATTGTCTTTACTATTAATTAGAAATAAAGAAATAGAAAAATATGTATTTCTAATCTGGTAGTACTTCCCTAAAAGTTGCTGCTAGTTGATAGTACAATGAAACTGTGTACTTTCACTAATTGCATTTGAAGGTACAAAACCATAAGCAGAGGTTGGACTATATAGGTCATAGCTCCTTGATTTGGTGGTGTTCATATTGTTCATTCATTTTTTATGACACGTTGTAGAGCTATGATTCACTTGTGCACATTTGATACTTACGCGAACATATTTTTTTGTTGTGGATGATTTCATGCTTAAGGAAGACCTGCAGGGGGGCTGATCGGCACATAGAAACTAGAGGAAAATCGATGGCCTCCCAATGTTGAAGTTAGAACAACATCTCAATGGCTCCAACCCACAGAATACTGGCTGCAGATGGGAGCATAGTAGTAACAGTATTCATGTTTTTAAGGTTTTAATTGCAAGTAGTGAAAGTTTGTTATCTGTGATGGTATTATTGTTGAATCGCCTCTCATAAATTCTGTAGAATTATCTTTTCTGAAATTGAAAACTGTCATACTTTATCTTCTGCTGGCCAACTCGTGTGTATGGAATGTGATCATACGAAGTAAACTCTCCCCCTTCAGAGTGTTGAATGGAGCGAGTCTAGTCAGTCGTGTCCTGCCTAGGACTCGGCAATTCATTTTATCATCAAAACATTTACATGATAAATTCTTATTATGGAATGTAACTTATTCTATACACAAGGTTAGAATGAGTTATTGTACAGCCATAATGTGGCCAGGCTGGTTTCTTGTTATGTTTAAATTATTCGATAAGGATGAAATATAATAAAATTATATGAACTGGACCATATATTTACTAAATTATAATCGTAATCCTTAACTAAACGTGGAAAACGGAATATATGTAGCTGTTTTGAAGGACAGGACTGGCCTTAGGCTTTTAGAAAAGGTCTCGTTTGAATATTTCTGTTTAATGTTACCATAATATAAGTTTAATGAAGAAAAAAACCCGAAAAAGTCAATTGACATTTCTTTTTCAAAAAATAAAATAAAATAATATTAATAAATAAATAAATAAAATCTTTATTATTATTATTTTAATAGTGGTGGTTTGCTTTAATGATTTGGTGAAAGTCCAATGAGGAATTGGTGATTTATTATTAGGAAATAATAAAAAAAAAATGTTCAAATAGAGGAACTCTTGAACAATTGTTAATTGAACAAAAAGACGGATCATTCACCTCAATAATGAAAGTGTTTTTATGAAAAAAAATTTAAAAAATCCAATTTGGGAAAAATTCAACTAAAAATGAGCCTGCACAAATTCAAAATAAGGTGTGTCTGCACTAACTCAATTTACCTTTTTTTTTTTCATTGCATCAACTCAATATTATTAATCATCTTAGGATGTTTGTCAGGATTTCTGTTTTTGCCTTTTATTTTACTTCTTGTAAAAAGTGTTTTTTAATGAGTCTAGATTATATCAACTTTTTCTAAAAGTTTTTTTTAATCAGATAAAATACTTTAGAAAATTACTCAAATATGTTCAAAAGCTACTTTTTAGTCTCATAAGCAACTTTTGACATTTCAAATGCTTGATCTTTAATTTTCGAGAATAATCCAACCATCACAATACAATACTAAAAAATATACAATTAAATCTCAAGAAATGTGAATTCCGCATTAGAATATTGAAGAATATCAAAAAATGCACATAAAAAAAATTGACCAACGCGACGAAAATTGACATGAATAACATCCTGCCATGTTCCCATCTCTTCAAAAAAAATATATATATATACACACAAATTCCAATGACTTTCATCAACTTTAAATTGCAATTTGTTCATATATATAGAATCCCTTTTGCCTAAACCATACCCAAGATCAACAAAATTTGTCCTTGACAACCAATTAAAATGACAATTCTCAAAACATTAGTAACTTTGGCTGCAATAGCCATGCTAATGAAACTGGCTATGGCAGCAAATTACACAGTGGGAGATCCAAATGGTAGCTGGGATCAATCGTCCGATCTGGGAAAATGGGCGTCGTCCAAAACATTTTTCGTTGGTGATAATTTGAGTTAAGTATTTTCCATTTCGTCTTGTCCCCACATGCACTGTTATTTCTGCTAAAGACATTGTAGTAGTAATAAAACAAATGGAGTGGTGAGAAAGGATTTCAACTTTATGTAGGGGACTTTAAATTCATTGAGAATAAGATTGACATGCATTGATTCTAATTGTGCATGCAGTTTTCCAGTATACATTAAACCATGACGTTCTTGAAGTCTCAAAGCCTGATTTCGACTCGTGCTGAGCAAATAACCCCATAAATTCTCATTCTGGAGGCTCAACGGTCGTAACTCTTTCTTCTCAAGGCAAGAGGTATTTCATTTGTGGAACTTCTGGACATTGTGACCAAGGCATGAAGCTAGAAATCGACACCGTCGCAGCTTCTGCACCGCCACCGGCCACCCCCTCGGGCCCACCACCGGCCACTCCCTTGGCTCCTCCATCAGCGCCACCGATGGGATCCCCTGTCAAGCCACCGGTTTCCTCTCCACCCACCAAATCTTCAGCTCCCTCGCCAAAGCATTCACATTCGCCTGCTCCTAAGATGTCCCCTTCGTAGTCTCCTACTAGCGGTCCCACATCGTCTCCTCCTCCGGGCGTTTCTTTGCCTGCACCTCCTCCCTCATCAGCTACCAGGGTAAATGTGATTGCTGGTTCTTCCCTCGGGCTTGGTTTCTATATTGTTGGTTTTCAAGAGAAGATTCACACAGCACAAGCATAAAATATCTGGAAAGGAAACAACTTCTATGAAAAACAGGTCCTTTTTTTTTTCAGCTATGGTTACTT
>CAIGRO010123694.1:0-11087 GCA_903798355.1 Fraxinus baroniana
TTAGTCTCAAAAATACCGTCTCGAGGCATACAAATGAGCCTCACAGTGAGGCGGGCCTCAAGAGGGTTTTTTCATACTATGGTTGATAGTTAACAATGTCCTTCAGGCATCACGGGGTGCCATCTGCCCAGCCGCCAAACCTGTACAACTATTTCATTTAATTCATTTTGTAACAATCTTATTACAATGAATATTGATAACCTGTGCTTTCTCCATAATTATACATTTTAATTTGTTTCCTTCGCATAGTTACGTTTTTCTCTGCAGTATTTTGCAAGATGTTGAAGTTGTCTTGCATCATTCAATTATTTGTGTGGTCAAGGTATCTTGTAAACAAACTGCACAAAGCTGCTCAATATTTAATGCTTGCTTGAGTTTTCATTTTAAGTTGCCAAGCTTATAATGCGATATAAATGAATGGTAGATGATTGTAGTTGTGGGACCTACGGAATGTGTTCTGAAAACTAAAGTTTGACTTTTGACCTTTAAATTATGAGGAACTTATAATGAAACACATACAAACACTTGGTTTTGCCTTCTCTGAAAGGCATTCTTCTCCCAGGAGAAAAAGAAGAAAATAGGGTCAGGTCTGAGGCGTACAAGAGGCGTACAACAGATTCAATTGAGGCGCAAGCCTCTCAAGATTAGCCTAAAAAATACCGCTTCGAGGCATACAACATGAGCCTCACAGTGAGGCGGGCCTCAAGAGGGTTTTTTCATACTATGGTTGATAGTTAACAATGTCCTTCAGGCATCACGGGGTGCCATCTGCTCGGCTGCCAAACCTGTACAACTATTTCATTTAATTCATTTTGTAACAATCTTATTACAATGAATATTGATAACCTGTGCTTTCTCCATACTTATACATTTTAATTTGTTTCCTTTGCATAGTTACGTTTTTCTCTGCAGTATTTTGCAAGATGTTGAAGTTGTCTTGCATCATTCAATTATTTGTGTGGTCAAGGTATCTTGTAAACAAACTGCACAAAACTGCTCAATATTTAATGCTTGCTTGAGTTTTCATTTTAAGTTGCCAAGCTTATAATGCCATATAAATGAATGGTAGATGATTGTAGTTGTGGGACCTACAGAATGTGTTCTGAAAACTCAAGTTTGACTTTTGACCTTTAAATTATGAGGAACTTATAATGAAACACATACAAGCACTTGGTTTTGCCTTCTCTGAAAGGCGTTCTTCTCCCAGGAGAAAAAGAAGAATGCCACATGATGTTATCATCAATGCATGTTTCTACATTCCGTGTCTTGCATGCAAACTACATCACTTCAAGCACTTGTTGGAAGTTCCTACAACTAAACTGCCCTTCTAATGCAGTCCTGGATCTGCTGCATACACATAATCATGAGTGACAATGTTGATACATCACTACATGCATAAAAAGGGGCGTGTCAAATGGGATAATCTGTTCTCCTGATTTCAGCCATCCCTTCAATTTTGATATAGTTTAGTTTATCCAACTCATTCTGTTGCACACTACCCACAGCCACCTCTCCATTATTACCCATTTTAGACCACACCAACACGTAATCAACATGTCCACCATTCTCCAAACAAAACACCAACTCGAGCCTTTCTTATAAAGTTGGGAGAAAGAAAATAAATAAAGAAAATGAACAAATTGTAAATTAATTGAACCACTATCCTCAGAAGCCCACCATTGCCACCTTCTATTCTGGAGCTCAAAGTAATTAAAAATGAAAAAGGAGCCTCTACTTCCACCACGACTAGATTACTTCGTTTATGAGCCTATTGAACCACCCTCATCACGGTATCACCTCAATGACTAAGCCAGTGACATGATAAGCCAATGAACAACTGTCATCACCAGACCACCAACATTGTTGCTACTAGTAGCATGAAGTGGAAGTGGCTGCATCCAAGGGACTTCAAATTACGTGTAATTGTAAAAAAATATTCTCTTTTAGAAATGACTTACGGAAAATTTCACTTCTGATTTACTTAGTGCAATGGAATTTTAAGGTATCTCTCTATAAATACATCAGCTAATCCGAGTTCTGTACTATAAGAAGCAAGGTATTACCATATTGCTCACAGCTCCCTGAATATATGCTGAACTCCAATATACCCACATTTATGCCACACGAGTGATTAATCTCATTGCACAACATAATATTCTTTAGATTCCCATGTGTTCATCTTGTGACATGAATTTACTCAATTTTCGTTTGTATTCTAGATTTATGTTTCTTTAGCAAAATATAATCCCTTTTATGATGTTGCAGTTTCCAAATCTAGAAGTTTGGTTTCAAAGGCCAAAAGACATTGTGAGAAAATTGGTTTCTGGAGATTTAGACCTTGGTATTGTCGGTCTTGATACAGTTACAGAATATGGGCAGGTAAGATCAGAGGTGTAATTTACATATGGATGATGATTCTCACCAGTTATTATTTTTATCACATTAATGTTTCTTTAATATGGTGGGACTGATGACATGAAGGTCTTATACTTTTGATTTCCGGTGCAACTTTTCATTTTGATATTTATTACTTATGTTGAGCCAAGAATTAAAATTCTCTCCATTCTGACTATCACGTGCCTATGTTCATGAGTTGTGAGTTTTCCAATCTACCATGTTCATTGTGTCATTTTGTGAGAGTTTTTCTTGGCCAATTATTTATGCTCTGATGCATGCTTATGTGTTTTAGTATCTTGATGTGCAAATTACTGTGGATCTTTTTATGTCCTTTCTAATGTTCAAAACATGTAATTCATTTATCAGGTTCTCATCAGTTAATCCTTTTGCAGGGAAATGAAGATCTCATCCTTGTCCATGATGCTCTTGAGTATGGAGATTGTCATTTATCTTTAGCCGTAAGAAATTTGTTTAAGAAATATAATCGTTGCACGCTTTTTTCTTTCCCTTTCCTATGGAAGGTAATGTATTCCTCTTCTTTAGATACCCAAGTATGGCATTTTTGAGAACATAAACTCTTTGAAAGAGCTAGCACAGATGCCACAGTGGACACCTGAAAGACCTCTGAGAGTTGCTACTGGCTTCACATATGTATGGTGTACACTGAGTTTTCTGTTTACTTCTGCTTGAATATTTTCTTTTTTATTGAAAATGTTCTATTTAATAGTTCATGTTATTTGCAGTTGGCTCCAAAGTTCATGAAAGATAATGGATTGAAGCATGTCACTTTTTCAACTGCTGATGGAGCCCTGGAGGCAGCTCCTGCAGTAAGAATTAAACTCTCCTGACGTGGATATGCTATACATTCTGAGAACATGATGTGTTACTCCTGCCTCTGCATTGATATTTTTGGTTGTGCTTTCCCTGTTCTCCATTCTGGCCTTTTCTACTGTTATATATGTGAAAGTCTGATGCAGGGAACAGCACCCTGCAAATTCTAATTAGAACAGCTTGAAATTTCACTATTTTTTGAAAATTGGGCTAATACAATGTTAACACCGAAAGTTGGTACAAGATCAGATCTATAGTGCTAAAGTTGCAACCTAAGCAATTAACTACAAACATATCACATGGATGCTGATTAAAAAAGGTGGAAAGAAAATAATTTACGATCTCTAGAAATAATCCAAAATGGAAACAAAGAAATTCTGAAAACCCATCCATTTTCTAATGATTTCTTCTTCCTCTGTTAAGATTGAAACTCGAGAAGAATAGGAGACCTTAGACCCATATTCTTAGCTAGAGTTTGACGAAATACCAAATATAACCTGGAATAGAGGCCAGATTTTGCTGCAAAACCTAAGTAGTCATGTCACTCTTATGAACATGAGCGTTTTTTGATCTACGCAAAACATGTCCCAACTATTTAATTCGTTCTTCCCTTAATTTATCCTCAACAGGTGCCACTTACACTAGTTGGCATATCTTTTAATTTTCTATCCATTTTATTATGATTGCACATCCATCTTAGCATCCTTTATTCCATAGCATTCATCTCATGGACATTTTGTCCTTTTAACTGCCAAACGCACAGCGCCATACTTGTAAACTAAGGAATTAAATAAAAAGAAACAAAATGACATAAATCTAAATTATATAGGAAACAAATATATAATACCAAAATAAACTCAATTGATAATGATCAAATCATTCTTCCTTGGGTTGGAGAAAACTCATTAGACAAATTGCCATCCTGATAACATCTTTTGCGGAGAATAGATGCAAATATAATGACATAATTACGTGTTTCTTTTAGCAGTTATGCATTCAAAATGAATCTCGAGAGGAGACTAGAAACTCAGACAAGTGCAATGTGAATGGATTAAAACAAAATTCATCTGTAAGTGATAAAGAAGAATCTGGAAAAATGTACATTAATGAGATTCCTTGGAGTCAGTGACGGCAAAATGAAGGTTGCTTCAATGATGAAGATCTCTAAGGAAACCGCTAAAGAAGGATTAGAATTGAATTTGATTTATCCTACTCTCCTGTGGCTGCCTTACCGATTGGAATGATTGAATAACTGAGTTAAACAAGGGAGTGCAAATTCTATATCCATGCCAATTTTTGTTTTTCCTCTTTAACAGATGGGAATAGCTGATGCTATTGTGGACCTTGTGAGCAGTGGAACAACATTGAGAGAAAATAATTTGAAAGAAATTGAAGGTGGAGTAATCGTAGAAAGTCAGGTAAGTAAACTTACCAGAATTTTAGATTCTGATACATGTAGACTTTGGACATTAATGTAGACTTAATATTTTTGGATTCTTGTTTGACCTTGTTTCATCATTTCAGGCTGTCCTTGTTGCTAGCAGAAAATCAATGATCCAGCGAAAAGGCGTACTAGATATAACTCATGAAATGCTTGAAAGACTGGAGGCACATTTAAGGGCTGCTGGCCAATTCACGGTGCAATCTTTGGCATATTTTGTTTGGATTACTATTTCTTATTATTTTTGTTACTTACAACCCTCCTGGCAGGTAACAGCCAACATGAGAGGAAGCAGTGCGGAGGAAGTGGCCGAGCGAATACTAAGCCAAACATCTTTATCTGGGTTGCAGGTAATACTGACTTTTCCTTCACGTGTGTTGTTCAGGAATAACAAAACAAACACACACACTCCAAAGAAACAGAAAAAACCGAGGGATGGCTAGGGAGAGAGATTCGCACAACTCGTATTTGCACTACCCTTACTTACCTATGCCCCACAAGCATTTGTATTGTTAATAATATCCTTTTATCAATATCATAGATTTCTCGTATGATTTGATGCTTATACGTGCAGGGACCCACTGTCAGCCCAGTTTTTTGTAAACGTAATGGGAAAGTGACAGCAGATTATTATGCCATAGTTATTTGTGCACCGAAGAAAGAATTGTACAAGTCTGTTCAGCAGCTTAGGGCGGTGAGATACTTCCTCTCAAATATTTACCTTATGAGCTAATGTTTGTATGATTGAATGTTGTTAACAATTGTCTCCTACGCAACATCTTGCCCTTTCATTCTGACTGGTAGGAGGGTGGGGAGATTCGATAGTGTAGATTGCTGGACAAACTGTTGAAACATTTTTCATGTTTTTTCACAATTGTTTTTTTGGTTGCATCAGAACCTTAAATCATTGTCCAAGATAGATATTTGTATTGATATCCGGCATTCATCTTATCACGTGGAATAGTTTCTTTTGTCTTTCATTTTCTAGTCCGTCTGGATCTTCTCCTCATTTGAAAACCTTTTCCTCTTTCTTTTTGCTTATGGTCCCTTTGTGATTCTGGGTTCTCTATAAACCAATGGTTCTTTTGATAAGGTGGATTGTGTAATACTCCACACTATTAAGGAAGAAATGAAACTAAAATCTTGTCCATTGTATTCATTTTATACTACCATTGATAACTTTGTATCATCTGGTGCAGATTGGAGGTAGTGGGGTTTTGATTTCTCCTTTGACTTACATATTCGACGAAGAAACTCCAAGATGGCGTCAGCTACTTTCGAACTTGGGGCTTTAGGCATAACCAGTTTACCTGTCTTTTGCACTACCATCCCTTGAACGATTCAAGCAAGATTGGGATACGACAAAGCTTTGTGAAATTGTTTATTTCGAGTTTTCTTGACACCTCGAGTTTTTGTAGACTCCAATAACCCACCCGTTTTTTGGGCTGTAGCATGAATTTACTTGCGTTGTAAAACTCGGTATTGAAGGTACATATTTCCACCTTGTGCACTTTTGGCCATGCCAATAAGAAATTTACTTGCAAGTAAATTAGTACATTCTGTAACGTATAATTTTAATTCGTATAACTTGTCTCCATCTATAATTCTCACTACAGGTTAAAAATCACTTATTGCTGACTTCTTTTATGGGGGCTCAATGAAATATAACTAGCACGGGAAATCTGTGATGATTTTTCTATTGCAAAAGTTGAACTGCTGCAATAGCTGGGATTTTCTCTCGCAGTTTCTGAGTAACAGCCACTCGAACAGTCATCACACCTGCTGCAGGTCCTGTTATTCGAATTTTCACTATTGGTTCCTCAATTTCCACTAGCTCTAACGTTCCACCAGCCGCCCCAACGAGATAAGGTCTAATTTCTTCCAACACCTGTGACAATATGGCAGATTCATGACATCAGAGCCTCGACATAATTATGAAATAGAAAAAATAATTAATATAATTTTTATAGTAGTACACATCAGAGGCACTTCCAACACCTGTAACAATTAGCCATGCATGTTGATGAAGATCATTATTTGAAAATGAAAACGTTTAACTAAATGCGAATCCGAGAGTCCATCTCTTTCTAAAATGTAAATCAGGAGATGTTGGCATTATTTCGTGCTATTGCCAACATATGAAGCAGAAATACGAGAATCGTCCCAACTCGGATTTTTCAGAAACGTGGATACAGTACAAAGATTCACGCTTCAATTTTGTAAAACCATAGAAATTCAAATACAGTTCACAATCAGGTTACTGAAGTTCCAATTATTGGATGATAAATTTTGGGACAAAACAATTCCTGAAACCAACATCTAGCCTTGAGTAGTGAGTTAAGTGACCGACAGGCACAAATTTGAGCCCCAACTTGGTGCTAATATCCAAAAATAATACGGCACCACATATAATAAGATCTAACTTCTTGCTCCATAAAGAGAGCTCCCGTTCTCTAATACTCTTCAGATGAGCTACTTTTATTTAAACAATTGTTTAATCTTTTTTAGAAATACTTAAGGAACTTTTCTGCTGGACTGACATTGACACATATCCTAAAAGACCAAGCTGTAAACCATTGTTACAAGCCATCAGTTTGTTGGCCTTCTGGAGATTCACACGGGAAAAACAAGTCAAAACAAGGGAATTTTCAAGTAGTCCGAGCAGTATAACTTTAAGCAAGGCAAAGTTATACTGAGATGGTAGTGGTGATGCACTAGTTTGCACTTGAGGATGTTTCAACTTCATGTTCTCCACTATAAAACTATTTTTAATATGTATAAATCACATTCGAATTACATTGAGACATCACTATTTGACAAATTACAAATATCTCACAGAATACGGGTACAGATGGTGCTTATTTATCTAACTATGACATAAATACTTTGTTGCAGGCCAGCACATTTTTAAATCACTTGCTCTTTTATGGTCTATTCAATTAACAAGAAACAAGTTCAATAGTACAGGAGGTTAATGAGACCCAAATAGGAACTATCACTCTGCCTAAAAAAATATTTAATCAGGCATACCAGCCCATAAATCCATATTCTTTTCACCATTTGGACTTCTACATTCCCACCCATGGCGTTTTGCTTACACATAAGGTGACAGATAAAAAATTGCAGAAGATAAATGAAAATGGGATAAATTTATCATCAGCAAGAAATCACTTTCCATATCCTTCTGGTTTAAACCAAAATTCAATAGTTCTTCCCTATGTTTCTAGCACCAGCAACCAGCACAAGATAATAAGCACGTCAGTCACTAGATTTATTGCATGTGACCAAAGAAACCTCCCCATCCACAAGTTTTGCTGTTCACTTACTGTTGACTCTATTTCTCTCCTCTGTTTCTTGCAACTCATTTGTGTATTCTTCCTCCACATTCTGTTTATTGCTATAAATTGGACCCAATCACCCTTTGAGATATTCTTCTCGGGATGTAGTAGCACAACTCTACCTTCATTTATAATATTATATCACTTTCCAAAAGAACGAGGACAGATTTTCCAGGACCACGAACTTCCAAATTTTAGTGACTGGTTTGACGATAGGCTAATAGCTATAGATAAATGACCATATCAATATAAATTTTTCTAGCTATACATATTCCAGAAGAAGAAATATAATGCATAGTGAATTGAACATAACAATATATTACATTACGCACAACACAATGAAAATAAATATCTACCTTCTCTATGTTTTCTTCATTCAGCTCAAGGCCAGTTTCTTCATCTGGTATTGACTCAACAGCAACAACTTCAGGGATCTTTTCCATCAGACGCCGCTCAATCCCCAATTTCATTGTGGTTACAGAACTTGGGCAGGAGCCACATGCTCCTTGTAGCTTCAACTTTACAACATTTCCATCAATTTCATCTAATGCAACGTTACCACCGTCTGCAATGAGATAAGGCCGAATTTCATCCAATACAGACTCCACATTTTCTGCAGTGAGCGGCAATGCCACAGCTGAATCCGGTGTAGCAACTGCCTTCACAACTGCAAAATAGCAGAGGATTAACGTCATTTCCACTAGTAACTTAATTGAACACACAATTTAACTCATCATTTTCAGATAAGTTTACTTGAAGAGAACTATAATTCTTACTAAGTTCAGGATGTTGTGTCTAATTACTGAGATAACTAAGCATTAAACAATTGAATCTGAATGCTGAATCATCAGAAACGTTTTTTAGTTAAAAGTTTGATATTCTAAAAGAAATTTATATGTCGATAATACTTCAAATTTAAAAGCATTACTACTGAAACATATTATGATGCAATGAGTTCATCATATATAAGTTCAATTCAATTTTACTTAGTTCAGAGAGAGTGACATCAATTATTCTATCTCATGAACACTATTTCCTTCCCTAAGAACTCAATTTGTTGACAATTATACAATTCATTTTCCTAATAAGATATAAGTATGGAATCACAAAACAACAAATTGATTTTGAACGCTGGAAATCGATACCTAAACAAATCAAATTTTGGTCAGTTCCAATAAACAATAAGGAAATCCGAAAATCATCCCCACTGAGCTTAGGCTTTCGACTATTTTATTTAAGAAGAGATTGTGATTAATCACTCCTCAATTTTTAAGAAATCATTCAGTTAGGACAGAGAAACCTAAAAATCTCAACTAGGCTAGTATACTGAGTAAAAAGCTCATAAAATGTAATTAGCAGTAGTCTAATAATTTTTGACAATGGATTAATAAATAACCACAAACAGTTCAAGGAATCCAAACCTAACATGACCTCGCCACAAGATAAAAGCTCACCTGTCTGCCTATTACAGTTAGGAAATTGAATCCCATGGTAACGTATGGATGCCCTACGCAACTGATTGTCGAACCTGAATACCGAAATTGGATTTCCCGAGAAACTCGAAATCTAAAAAATCGAATTAATTATCATTAATCTCATAATTACAAAATCCTCGGCTCTTGAACAGCTAGAGTCACACACAAAAATATATAAATAGGAAACCAACCTTGCGAGGAGGAGCATGTAATAAAGCCGTTGAAGAGGAAGGAGAGCAAGAGGGTTCTAGGGTTTGGTGGAGTCTAGAACTGTATATATGAGAATAAGAACAAAATGGAGGATTCATCGACATAGTAGTTAATGGCATCCTCTATCGATCGATTAGCTACCGAGTACCAGTAATCCGGCAAGTGCTCGAGAACTTCAATTTCTCAACACAATTCGTGTTCTAGGAGTTCTAATTTGATTTTTCCTTTTGTGGGTTGAATTGAATTTCTTGGTTGCGCTTCTCTGACTTTAGATTCCTTTTATATTCATTTTTTTTGGACATATATGTAGTCGAACAATTTATTTCAGGAGGAAATAGTGGAAAATACTCACTTGACATGTCCACTTTTTCAAAATAGTCGTTGATCATGTATAAAAAAAAATGGAAAAATTAATAAAACTTAAAAAGTAAAGAGTTTTATCTCTTTTACCCTCCACACGTGACTGAAAAAGAGAGGAAAGAAAAGTACTTCTCTAACCTCGATGACGAGAGCCTCATCGACGGCCAACCACCGACGACCCAAATCGAAATCGCCATTTCTCTTGAAGAATGTGAGTTTTTAAAACCATTATATATTATTTTACAAAGCATTGCTCAATTTATTGAATAAATAAAGCATGTTTTTTATTGTCTTTGAAGAAATAATTGTAAATCAATTATTTATGGGTGAAATGGTTGGGAGAATGATGATTGAGTGTGGCAAAGGTGGCGGAGATCGTCGGAAATGACGATCTCTGCCGGTCAGAGAGACGCTGGTGCGTCTCTTTGTTGGGCATCTGGGCCCAGACGACAGTCAGACGACCCAGNTATTGAATAAATAAAGCATGTTTTTTATTGTCTTTGAAGAAATAATTGTAAATCAATTATTTATGGGTGAAATGGTTGGGAGAATGATGATTGAGTGTGGCAAAGGTGGCGGAGATCGTCGGAAATGACGATCTCTGCCGGTCAGAGAGACGCTGGTGCGTCTCTTTGTTGGGCATCTGGGCCCAGACGACAGTCAGACGACCCAGATGCCCATTTCTTACCTGGGCCGTCTAACACGGCCCAGTTGTCTGGCATTTGGGCCGTTTGAGCCCAGATGCCCATTTCTTATCGGGTCGTCGACACGGCCCAGTTATCTGAATTGGGCCATGCCAGACGACCCAGTCTAGTTAAGTTAGTTCTGGGCAGTCGGCAGTAGCCCGGTTCAGTTAACTGGGCCCGTATTCCGAGGAACAAAGGACTCATTCGTATCCATTTTCGACGAATACCTTCTTCACAAGTATGTTCCCGTGCATACTTACGAATTATAAAGGACTCGTTCGTTTCCATTTTCGTCGCTCGCAAACGCCAACGACAACCGTCGTCAATGCAGATAATTGTGTACGTCGAC
>CAIGRO010123755.1:0-15529 GCA_903798355.1 Fraxinus baroniana
CAATCGAATTTTAAAAGATTGACGCGTGAATATCATTTTCAAATGGACCCAACCCGCACTATGGACAAAGCACTCCCATATGTACACTCCTCTAGGCACCACGCATATAAAACCTAGTTTCCTAGTGTGATCCAATTGTAACCCAACACCAAGTATTTCCCACATGGAAGAAATAGCGAACCCACCACTATTTATTAATAGTAAATTACAACGTGCATTAAATTTTTGGAGTAAATTATTCACGTTTCATTTTCATATCAAGGAGGAGCTAATTACCCTCTTCTTAAATAACAATATTATTGACAAATAGTTCATCAAAAAATATATATATTAATTGATGTCTGATACGTGTACAATTTTCATAAAAAAATGACGACGAGACTTTAACATATATCTCATTACTAATAAAATTTTAAAAATCTTGTACTTATTTAAAATATTATTTATTATACTATACTCGAATTCAATTATTTTGATGGAATAATTGAAAGTTAGAAATAGGGAATGAAATACTATTTGTTTGAGAAGTGTTTATAAATAGTTTAATTATACATAGATAGAAATGAAATATATAAATGGATGAAAATTATTGATAAAAAGTGATTTAACCAATTATAAACCGTTTATAAATATAAACCAAACATAGGTGTTAAGACCAATATTGTTATTTATTTATTTTTTTAAATGCTTCTGAAAACCATTGTCACAGTCGAAAGATGTTCAGAATTTACGACTTTTACCTCTTCCAATTTATGTGGAGTTCAATCAATACTACCTTCCAATCAGGGACAATAAAAGGCCAAGAAAATTTTGAATCTATTGTATATTGTCCTTGCATTCTCATTTCTGGCCATGATCATTATTGTTGAAGACGTAATAACACTCATTTTTATGAATAGACGGCTATATTCTATTGGATAGTATTGTAAATACACGTTTATATGCTTGTCAATTGAAAAATGTCTAATTTTAATAACTATTGTAAAAATGGTCAAATTTGATATCAAATTATCTTTTATACCCCTAATGAAAATGAAGTTTTTTTTTTTCTTTTCAATTTCACACTTTTCTAGAAAAGAAGTAACTTCATTGAGAAGCTACAACAATACAAGATAATACATAATGAGTACATGTCATTTCATTATCTATTAGGTAATAACCAAATATTATTTTTTGATAGAAATGAAGATGATAAATTTGAAAAACCATTAACTAAAAAAATAAAAAAAATTCACAGACTTCTACTTCGAAGAAAATCATATTATTTTGTATCGAGAAATTTAATCGCATCCACAATACTCAATAGAAGGTAAATTTTCTTCGAAATATTTTTTTTATTGATAAATTGTATTTCATTGTTGTTATGATATACATGATGTAAATTGATTATAAGATTTGTAATTATTTGATATTTGTTGTAAGATTCTTGTACTTTTTAAATCAAATTCATATTTATTGTTTTGTTTTTTTAGCATGATGTCATAACTCATTTAAATAAATTTGACGGATGGATTTGCGATGGTTG
Source organism: Fraxinus baroniana (assembly GCA_903798355.1). Taxonomy (NCBI): domain Eukaryota; kingdom Viridiplantae; phylum Streptophyta; class Magnoliopsida; order Lamiales; family Oleaceae; genus Fraxinus; species Fraxinus baroniana. Next base: position 1,526 of record CAIGRO010123755.1, read on the forward strand.
TCATGTATTGACAGTGCAATTAATGGTGGAATAAATTCCTTGCAAAAATGGTTGTTGAGGATGAAGAAGATGATAAATGCAAATGGTGAATTGTTTGACCGACATATAATTCTCGACATTTTATAAATGTCGAGAACTACAGATAAACTATAATTCTTGACGTTTCAAATATCGAGATTTATGTTACAAACTTAGTGAGGCTACAAAACATTTTTTTTACCATCGACCACATTTCTTACGGGTAGCATGTTTGTTTAAGGTATTCGTGTTAGTTAATTTTATTTGCGCTGATGACATGTAGATATAAGAGATGTTATGAGATTCGTTGTCTCGCATGGTGGTAAATTCATCGACATAGAGGACGAGTGGAAGTGGTTTAGGAACCGAACAACATCTATTGTTATTCGAAGAGACATTAAATATGAAAGAGCTTGTCAATAAATTATTCGAAAGGCTTCATCTTGAGCTTCATATCAACATCAACATGAGAAGTTTCTTCACTTGAAGTTGGATGAAGAAGATTAATTGTGTTAGAAAATTTTTGTGAGAAATTGTGTTTGAACATTGTTTTTGAAGAGTTTTGCATACTTATATAGAGGAGTAAAACATGGTGTAATTTCATTACAAGACTACACACCAACCCCTATTTATGTCATCACAATTGATTGACATTTGTTTGACATCATAGACCTTGTATTAATGATGATGGATTACATTACAAGACTACACACCAACCCCCATCTTGAGAACTTTTTGTTAATGATAATGGATTTATAACACACATTTAATTGAAATCTTATTGAGGAATCTCTACGTGTAATTGGTTAGACTTAGTCTTGACATTTTAGGTTGTCATTGTCATTTCAAAAGTTGTTATCGATATTTGTACCCTGTTTATCACAACACTTGACAGCTCTTGTATCTAGAACGAGATTTCATTCCATTTCCCTCAGCTCTATACATTTCTCGACATTTGAAATGTTATTCTCAACATTAAATAAATGTTATTCTTGACAACTGAAATTCCAACAGTCACGAACAACAATTCGTAAATTGTACATGAAATAACACATAAACAACATGCAATTACTGAAACTAAATACTATTTTTCCCAGTTCACTTCAACATTCATACTAAAAACTATACCATCACCCTTTTTTTTTTCTTCTAAAGATGGTTTACAAAATAACGTTGCAAAACGTTTGCCCAAAACACAAGGTGCCATGTTACATCAACATCATAAACTAACTATGCGTCCCTCTTACACTTTCTACAACTAGACCGTGTGAATGGAGTCCGCGTGCTAGCACTGAGCATCTTAACTCTAAGGGTTCGAGGTCGAGATGGCGGTGGAGCATTGACTGTAGGAGGTTCTACGATGGTGGCAACCACATCTCACGATTTTTTGGACAAATCATCAATGTTATAAGCTTCTATTTCGGATACCTCGATATGATGTCCATCAGCCGCAATGTTTGGCAACGACGTTTCTTCGTAGTCATCACGTACAAGTATATCTCCGCCGTCTAAATCACAACCAAATCCACCGTACTCATCACTCACCTTATATCCTTCAATTTCTGTAGCTTCATCATCAAACTTATGTTTCATCATGCTTATCTGAGTAGCCGCATGGTCCTTCTTCATGCTACACACATGATCCCCCATTTCCTTTTCAATACCAGTGAACCTCAACCACTTCCACATAATGATACTCAACTAGAAAAGCTTCCACTATCTTTTCATCATGCAGCTCGGCCTTCTGTTGTGAAAAGTAAAAAATAGAAGCATCCAGCTCTAAGAGCCTCAGCGCCACAGCAACAGTTGTTTGTGGTAGCCAAGGAAGTTGAGGTATGGAACCAGAATAAACAAATTCACGAGCAGAATCTCCCGCTGAAGCTTAATAGCTCAATAATTCTGCAGTTGTCTCGGAATCTGTTGACGAATAATCACATTTCACGGCATCCTCAAATTGGTTCAGAATCTACATGAAATATTTGAAATGTTTATCAATCCCTCATTTGTTATATAGTTTCCTACCCACCTCCTTCCTAATTCTTACTTTCATGTGGTGAGGCAGAATTTACTTTCTTAAGCTACCATGTACATGAACACAAAATTAATACCCTAGAAGCTACCACGTCAGTTCCATAAGCATGTGGGCCTGTGGCAATTGAAAAGCTATATAAAATTTTCATGATAACTCCGAAGTAAATGTCAATAAAATATGGATGTTATCCGCAAAGCTCTTTGTTTATGTAAAACTGTCACACTTGGGTTGAATACATAAATTTCTTCAAATGCAGAAAGTGAACTATGGAAATTAAAAATATACTTTATGGAATATCCACTGATTAAACACTAAATTAAATGATGTGGTCAACATTTTTAAAACTAAAATCATTGAGAAATGGCAAATTAAATCCCACATCTTCAAAAGGCAGAAAACCTATTAGAAGACTACTAACACGAAGAAGCAAATCCTTCCAAACCATGATACAAGTTCTTAATCACACACAAACATAATGTTTAATTCACTTATTGGTGTTTGGTACACGATATCGAGCAATAATTTAGCTTTTGTAACTATCCAGTACTATACGCTCATCCATAATAAACATGCCATCAAAGCATAAACTGTTAAAATTCAGACATCCTCCATGAACTAATGATAAACTATCACCTAAAAGGACAATTTATCAGTTGTTTCATGCATCAACTTCTTCCTTTCAGAACCTACAGACCTAAGAAAACCAATATCTTGAAAGCTTCATGCATTAAGAATAAATAAAATAAAGCAGAAGTTGAGCTCCCCAGTTCGACAAATAATATGTGATTTCCATACCAGAATTTCCACAACCAACAACTAAGACATTTTTGTAGTCGAGTCTCTTGCCATTTTCATAATGGTTTGAATGCATTACCTCCCCCATGAAAGTTATCCAACCCTGGGACATTAGGAATATAATCCTCACTATTCTCACCAGTTGCGACGACAATATACTTCCCATCGTATTTTTCTTCCATGTTAAAAAGTGTATTTCTTCTTTGAGAAACTGTAGAACATGAAACCTATAGTTAGCTATTTTCGAGTATTTGGTTATTTATGTTATGTATTCGTTACTGATCGTTTATGAAGCAGGTTTGAGAAAGCTGTTAGATGTCTCTTTGTGGATACAACAGCCAGAGAAAGGAGTGGAAATGTCGCGATCCAATGAGTGGAAGATGCTACACTACATGAGATGTGGTGTTCGATGAAGCATCTTCCTTGTGGTCCTCAGAGAAGGAGGTGTTGCCAGACTCCAGAGAGTTTGGAGACAAGCTCTAACAAAAGATGGGAGAGCATACTGTTCAACTCCAACCAAGTTCAGATGAATCGAGAGATCCAACTGAATCCCGTCTACTCGATCGACGTACATGCTCAACCTCCCATTCATTATTTCTATTTCCCGCTAAGCTGCGAGTCTCTGTAAATCATTCCACATCGTCTGCACCTCACTGCTCATGGCCCCAAAGGCCCGTTGAAGACTCTGAATGTCCCGGCTAGAGCCGATCATATTAGCAAACATATGTCTCAACAGCTGTATGTTGACGTTCTACGGGTGAGAAATATAATATTTATTGTGATTTGATATGTGTACTTTTAAAATAAGTAGGGCATGTTATGTGTCAAAATTTTATTGGCCAACAAAATTTTTAATTGTATGCACATTTTTGCCTCATGTGAAAGTGGACATTTCTTACAATTTTCACATATTTTATTTTATTTCTTATTCTCCAACTCGTGCCACCACTTTTCATCTCTACTGAAAACACTTACGAAAGGCAAAGGATGCTAAACTTGTTAAAACTATCATTTTTCTTGCCCAAAAACCATACAAATATTTTGAGCTATAGACTTGGCATCATTAGAAATCTCAAATAATCCACCCCTTGAAATTCTTGCACAATAAAACCCATTTTCTCCTTTCCAGTGACTTGGGACTCCCGTTTTGGGCATTCTTTCTTCATAAATAATCCCACATCATCCTGGTAATTTGAGAAAATTAAGTTAGTAAACTACTGAAATGTATAAACAACATAAATAAGTAAATAATAATACAAGTATGATATTCCACAATTAAAGAAGATGAAGGTGTTGAAGAACACTCGATAAAAATATAAAGCACGCTTCTTCAAAAGTTTTTTTTATCAATTTATTTGAGAGCAAAAAAAAAAGGGAATATTAGTAAATATATAAAAAATTTGAATTACCTTGAGCCACTTTCTCGATGTGCTTCTGTAGCCAGTAGCAAAAACAATGGCATCAAAGCATTTTGTTCCACCATTAGCAAATTGTATATAATCTGCATCGATCTTATAGATGGATGGAAAAACCTGAAAAGAACGACGAATCTGGTAAGAATTCCGCTCGTGTTGAATGTTTACGGTTTAAAGTTAAGGTTTGCATAAAAATGAAGTGTATATATCTTAATTTCTTGTTCTTTGATTTTACGCACTATTCCGGCATCAATAACATGAGATCGACCAGTCATCCTTTTCAAATAGAATGGTCCTTTGCTTGGCTTTTGAAGAACATGATCAGATAGATTTCAATGTTTCAATTTACTTAAGGTCAATACGATATTGTCCACCATGTCACAAGGGAAAAATCTAAATAAAATCATCCCTAGTTGCACGATCCTCTTGGTAAGAACATGAACCTGAAAATAAAAATAGAATCATAATGATGGCATTCAATTCTTTGAAAATCGAATCATAATGATCGCATTCAATTCAATCATAGCAGTCCATAATTTAAAAAGGATAACGTGTAGGATCACTAGTAATAGTGATAGTGTGTTTTAATTAGCCCCTATTTGGCTATGTTAAAATTATAATTCGTTTTTTTCCTCTTTTTATAAATCGCACATTTTTCAATAAAATAATATTAAACGTAATTCTAAAACCTTTTCTTCTTTTTTAACCGCATATTTTTCAAAAAAAAAAAAATACTACTTCAACCATTAAAATTTCAAATAATAGGGGTCAAATAGAATCTTATGTTGTAGGAACAAAAGTGTATATATAACTAGTATGAAATAGAAAATAGGGAATGTTTCCATACTACAAAAAAGGTGTTAGCACAAAAGATTAGCGACAAAATCAACTATATGTTTTTCGAAAAAAGAAAATTAGACCAAGATTTTACTAAGGAAATATTCCATTGTTGATAACCTGTTGCAAAATCTAGTTTATGAATCGAAAAACAATGAAAGATTTAAATTAGCAAGATTTTTGGTAACGCCGATAAACAAAATCACTTACAGGATTGCGTACGACAATACTTGTTTGAGCTCCCCAGTTCGACAAATAATATGCGATTTCCATTCCAGTATTTCCACAACCAACAACTAAGACATTTTTGTCGTCGAATCTCTTGCCATTTTCATAATGGTTTGAATGCATTACTTCCCCACGAAAGCTATCCAACCCCGGGACATTAAGAATATAATCCTCACTGTTCTCACCAGTTGCGACGACAATATACTTCCCCTCGTATTTTTCTTCCATGTTAAAAAGTGTATTTCTTCTTTGAGAAACTGTAGAACATGAAACCTACAGTTAGCTATTTTCGAGTATTTAGCTGTTTATGTTATGTATTCGTTACTGATCGTTTATGAAGCAGGTTTGAGAAAGCTGTTCGATGTCTCTTTGTGGATACGACAGCCAGAGAAAGGAGTGGAAATGTCGCGATCCAACGAGTGAAAGATGCTACTACATGAGATGTGGTGTTCGATGAAGCATCTTCTTGGTAGTCTTCAGAGAATGAGGTGTTGTCAGACTCCAAAGAGTTTGGAGACAAGCTCTAACAAAAGGTGGGAGAGCATACTGTTCAACTCCAACCAAGTTCAGATGAATCGAGAGATCCAACTGAATCCTGTCTACTCGACCGACGTACATGCTCAACCTCCCATTCATCATTTCTATTTCCCGCTGAGCTGCGAGTCTCTGTAAATCATTCCACATCGTCTGCACCTCAGTGCTCATGGCCCCAAAGGCCTGTTGAAGACTCTGAATGTCCCGGCTAGAGCCGATCATATTAGCAAACATATGTCTCAACAGCTGTATGTTGATGTCCTGCGGGTGAGAAATATAATATTTATTGTGATTTGATATGTGTACTTTTAAAATAAGTAGGGCATGTTATGTGTCAAAATTTTATTGGCCAACAAAATTTTTAATTGTATGCACATTTTCGCCTCATGTGAAAGTGGACATTTCTTATAATTTTCACGTATTTTATTTTTATTTTTATTCTCCAACTCGTGCCATCACTTTTCACCTCTACTGAAAACCCTTATGAAAGGTAAAGGATGCTAAACTCATTAAAACTATCATTTTTCTTGTCCAAAAATCATACAAATATTTTGAGCTGTAGACTTGGCATCATTAGAAATTCCAAATAATCCACCCCTTGAAATTCCTGCACAATAAAGCCCATTTTCTCCTTTCCAGTGACTTGGGACTCCCGTTTTGGGCATTCTTTCTTCATAAATAATCCCACATCATCCTGGTAATTTGAGAAAGTTAAGTTAGTAAACCACTGAAATGTATAAACAACCTAAATAAGTAAATAATAATGCAAATATGATATTCCACAATTGTAGAAGATGAAAGTGTTGAAGAACACTCGATAAAAATATAAAGCACGCTTTTTCAAAAGTTTTTTTTATCAATTTGATTGAGAGCAAAAAAAAAAGGAATATTAGTAAATATATAAAAAAATTGAATTACCTTGAGCCACTTTCTCGATGTGCTTCTGTAGCCAATAGAAAAAACAATGGCATCAAAGCAATTTGTTCCACCATTAGCAAATTGTATATAATCTACATCAATCTTATAGATGGATGGAAAAACCTGAAAAGAATGATGAATCGTGTAAGAATTCCGCTCATGTTGAATGTTTACGGTTTAAAGTTAAGGTTTGCATAAAAATGAGGTGTATATACCTTAATTTCTTGTGCCTTGATTTTACGCACTGTTCCGACATCAATAACATGAGATCTACCAGTCATCCTTTTCAAATAGAATGGTCCTTTGCTTGGCTTTTGAAGACCATGATCAGAGAGATTTCCATGTTTCAATTTGCTTTATGTCAATACGATATTGTCCACCAGGTCACAAGGGAAAAATCTCAATAAAACCATCCCTAGTTGCACGATCCTCTTGGTAAGAACATGAACCTGAAAATAAAAATAGAATCATAATGATCGCATTCAATTCTTGGAAAATAGAATCATAATGATCAGGGAAAAATCTCAATAAAACCATCCCTAGTTGCACTATCCTCTTGGTAAGAACATGAACCTGAAAATAAAAATAGAATCATACTGATCGCATTCAATTCTTGGAAAATAGAAGCATAATGATCCCATTCAATTCAATCATAACAGTCCATAATCTAAAAAGTATAACGGTGTAAGATCACTAGTAATAGTGGTAGTGTGTTTTAATTAGCCCCTATTTGGCTATGTTAAAATTATAATTCGTTTTTTTTTCTCTTTTTATAAATCATACATTTTTCAATAAAATAATATTAAAAGTAATTCCAAAACATTTTCTTCTTTTTTAACCACATATTTTTCAAAAAAAAAATACTATTTCGACCATTAAAATTTCAAATAATAGGGTTCAAATAGAATCTTATGTTACAGGAACAAAAGTGTATATATAAAAATAGGGAATGTTTCCATACTACAAAAAAGGTGTTAGCACAAAAGATTAGCGACGAAATCAACTATATGTTTTTCGAAAAAAGAAAATTAGACCAAGATTTTACTAAGGAAAAATTCCATTGTTGATAACATGTTGCAAAATCTAGTTTATGAATAGGAAAATAATGATGGATTTAAATTAGCGAGATTTTTGGTAACGCCGATAAACAAAATCACTTACAGGATTGCGTACGACAATACTTGTTTGAGCTCCTCAGTTCGACAAATAATATGCGATTTCCATTCCAGAATTTCCACAACCAACAACTAAGACATTTTTTGTCGTCGAATCTCTTGCCATTTTCATAATAGTTTGAATGCATTACCTCCCCACGAAACCTATCCAACCCTGCGACATTAGGAATCTAATCCTCACTATTCTCACCAGTTGTGATGACAATATGCTTCCCCTCGTATTTTTCTTCCATGTTAAAAAGTATATTTCTTCTTTGAGAAACTATAGAACATGAAACCTACAGTTAGCTATTTTCGAGTATTTGGCTGTGTATGTTATTTATTCGTTACTGATCATTTATGAAGCAGGTTTGAGAAAGCTGTTAGATGTCTCTTTGTGGATACGACAGCCAGAGAAAGGAATGGAAATGTCGTCATCCAACGAGTGGAAGATGCTACACTACACGAGATGTGGTGTTCGATGAAGCATCTTCTTTGTGGTCTTCAGAGAAGGAGGTGTTGCCAGACTCCAGAGAGTTTGGAGACAAGCTCTAACAAAATATGGTAGAGCATACTTTCAACTCCAACCAAGTTCAGATGAATCGAGAGATACAACTGAATCCCGTCTACTCGATCGACGTACATGCTCAACCTCCCATTCATCATTTCTATTTCCCGCTGAGCTGCGAGTCTCTGTAAATCATTCCACATCGTCTACACCTCACTGCTCATGGCCCCAAAGGCCCGCTGATGACTCTGAATGTCCCGGCCAAAGCCGTTCATATTAGCAAACATATGTCTCAACAGCTGTATGTTGACGTCCTACGGGTGAGAAATATAATATTTATTGTGATTTGATATGTGTACTTTTAAAATAAGTAGGGCATGTTATGTGTCAAAATTTTATTGGCCAACAAAATTTTTAATTGTATGCACATTTTTGACTCATGTGAAAGTGGACATTTCTTATAATTTTCACGTATTTTATTTTTATTCTTATTCTCCAGCTCGTGCCACCACTTTTCATCTCTACTGAAAACACTTATGAAAGGCAAAGGATGCTAAACTTATTAAAGCTATCATTTTTCTTGACCAAAAAACATACAAATATTTTGAGCTATAGACTTGGCACCATTAGAAATTCCAAATAACCCACCCCTTGAAATTCCAGCACAATAAAGCCCATTTTCTCCTTTCCGGTGATTTGGGACTCCCGTTTTGGGCATTCTTTCTTCATAAATAACCCCCCATCATCCTGGTAATTGGAGAAAGTTAAGTTAGTAAACCACTAAAATGTATAAACAACCTAAATAAGTAAATAATAATACATGTATGGTATTCCACAATTGTAGAAGATGAAAGTGTTGAAGAACACTCGATAAAAATATAAAGTACGCTTTTTCAAAAGTTTTTTTTATCAATTTATTTGAGAGCAAAAAAAAAAAGGGAATATTAGTAAATATATAAAAAAATTGAATTACCTTCAGCCACTTTCTCGCTGTGCTTCTGTAGCCAGTAGTAAAAACAATGGCATCAAAGCATTTTGTTCCACCATTAGCAAATTGTACATAATCTGCATCAATCTTATAGATGGATGCAAAACCTGAAAAGAACGATGAATCCGGTAAGAATTCCGCTCGTGTTGAATGTTTACGGTTTAAAGTTAAGGTTTGCATAAAAATGAAGTTTATATACCTAAATTTCTTGTGCCTTGATTTTACGCAATGTTCCGACATCAATAACATGAGATCGACCAGTCATCCTTTTCAAATAGAATGGTCCTTTGCTTGGCTTTTGAAGATCATTATCAGAGAGATTTCCATGTTCCAATTTACTTAAGGTCAATATGATATTGTCCACCAGGTCACAGGGGAAAAATCTCAAAAAAAAATCATCCCTAGTTGCACAATCCCCTTGGTAAGAACATGAACTTGAAAATAAAAATAGAATCATGATGATCGTATTCAACTCAATCATAGCAGTCCATAATCTAAAAAGGATAACGGTGTAAGATCATTAGTAATAGTGATAGTGTGATTTAAATGGCCCCTATTTGGCTACGTTAAAAGTATAATTCATTTTTTTCCCTCTTTTTATAAATCGCACATTTTTAATAAAATAATATTAAACGTAATTCCAAAACATTTTCTTCTTTTTTAACCACATATTTTTCAAAAAAAAAATACTATTTCAACCATTAAAATTTCAAATAATAGGGGTCAAATAGAATCTTATGTTGCGGGAACAAAAGTGTATATATAACTAGTATGAAATAGAAAATAGGGAATGTTTCCATACTACAAAAAAGGTGTTAGCACAAAAGATTAGCGACGAAATCAACCATATGTTTTTCGAAAAAAGAAAATTAGACCAGGATTTTACTAAGAAAAAATTCCATTGTTGATAACCTGTTGCAAAATCTAGTTTATGAATCGGAAAATAATGAAGAATTTAAATTAGCAAGATTTTTTGTAACGCCGATAAACAAAATCACTTACAGGATTGCGTACGACAATACTTGTTTGAGCTCCCCAGTTCGACAAATAATATGCGATTTCCATTCCAGAATTTTCACAACCAACAACTAAGACATTTTTGTCGTCGAATCTCTTGCCATTTTCATAATGGTTTGAATGCATTACCTCCCCACGAAAGCTATCCAACCCCGGGACATTAGGAATATAATCCTCACTGTTCTCACCAGTTGCGACGACAATATACTTCCCCTCGTATTTTTCTTTCATGTTAAAAAGTGTATTTCTTCTTTGAGAAACTGTAGAACATGAAACCTACAGTTAACTATTTTCGAGTATTTGGCTGTGTATGTTATGTATTCGTTACTGATCATTTATGAAGCGGGATTGAGAAAGTTGTTAGATGTCTCTTTGTGGATACGACAGCCAAAGAAAGAAGTGGAAATGTCGCGATCCAATGAGTGGAAGATGCTACACTACATGAGATGTGGTGTTCGATGAAGCATCTTCTTTGTGGTCCTCAGAGAAGGAGGTGTTGCCAGACTCCAGAGAGTTTGGAGACAAGCTCTAACAAAAGATGGGAGAGCATACTGTTCAACTCCAACCAAGTTCAGATGAATCGAGAGATCCAACTGAATCCCGTCTACTCGATCGACGTACATGCTCAACCTCCCATTCATTATTTCTATTTCCCGCTAAGCTGCGAGTCTCTGTAAATCATTCCACATCGTCTGCACCTCACTGCTCATGGCCCCAAAGGCCCGTTGAAGACTCTGAATGTCCCGGCTAGAGCCGATCATATTAGCAAACATATGTCTCAACAGCTGTATGTTGACGTCCTGCGGGTGAGAAATATAATATTTATTGTGATTTGATATGTGTACTTTTAAAATAAGTATGGCATGTTATGTGTCAAAATTTTATTGGCCAACAAAATTTTTAATTTTATGCACATTTTTGCCTCATGTGAAAGTGGACATTTCTTATAATTTTCACGTATTTTATTTTTATTTTTATTCTCCAACTCGTGCCACCACTTTTCACCTCTACTGAAAACACTTATGAAAGGTAAAGGATGCTAAACTCATTAAAACTATCATTTTTCTTGACCAAAAACCATACAAATATTTTGAGCTATAGACTTGGCAACATTAGAAATTCCAAATAACCCACCCCATGAAATTCTAGCACAATAAAGCCCATTTTCTCCTTTCCAGTGACTTGGGACCCCCCGTTTTGGGCATTCTTTCTTCATAAATAATCCCCCATCATGCTGGTAATTTTTGAAAATTAAGTTAGTAAACCACTGAAATGTATAAACAACATAAATAAGTAAATAATAATACAAGTATGATATTCCACAATTCTAGAAGATGAAGGTGTTGAAGAACACTCGATAAAAATCTAAAGCACGCTTTTTCAAAAGTTTTTTTTTATCAATTTATTTTGAGAGTAAAAAAAAAGGAATATTAGTAAATATATAAAAAATTTGAATTACTTTAAGCTACTTTCTCGCTGTGCTTCTGTAGCCAGTAGCAAAAACAATGGCATCAAAGCATTTTGTTCCATCATTAGCAAATTGTATATAATCTGCATCGATCTTATAGATGGATGGAAAAACCTGAAAAGAACGACGAATCTGGTAAGAATTCCAAAGAGTTCGGAGACAAGCTCTAACAAAAGATGGGAGAGCATAATGTTCAACTCCAACCAAGTTCAGATGAATCGAGAGATCCAACTAAATCCCGTCTACTCGACCGACATACACGCTCAACCTCCCATTCATCATTTCTGTTTCCCGCTGAGCTGAGAGTCTCTGTAAATCATTCCACATCGTCTGCACCTCAGTGCTCATGGCCCCAAAGGCCCGTTGAAGACTCTGAATGTCCTAACTAGAGCCGATCTATGTAGCAAACATTCGTCTCAACAGCTATATGTTGACGTCCTGCGGGGAGGTTGTACCTCAGGGACCTCAATATCTGCATCGTTGTGCTTATGTATAGGTTGCTGCTGTCGTTGTTGCTCCCGTGCTAACTTCTCTCTGTGATTCGTCCGACCTCTCTCCTGTGTCTCCAATGTGTCGTGCTTTATGAATGGGTTCTGTTTCTCGAAGAGTTTCCCTGGTAGGATAGTGATGAATGAGATCTTGCATCCCGACTTAATTCTAATTTGATGATAGCCACTTCGAAGCTTAATTTTAGAGAACGCTTGCGCACTAGACAATATGTCAAGCGTGTCATCAATTCTAGGGATGGGAAATCTATGCTTGATAGTAATACGATTGAGTGCTTGGCCATCAACATACATACGCCAAGAGCCATCTTTCTTTGAAATCAAGAGGGCAAGGACAACACAAGAACTTAAGCTCTCTTGGTTGTACCGTTTGTTCAACAACTCAGTAATTGACAATTAAGATCATCGTGTTCTATTGGACTTATCCGATAATATGATTTGTTGGGTAGGAAAACTCCTAGAATTAAATCAATTTGATGTTGAATTTTCCTTAGAGGGGGAATACCATTAGGCAACTCTTCGGGTGTGAGATCTCGAAATTCTTCCAAAAGAGTTTCGACACCTTTAGGTACTTCCATAGTCTGCATCTCTTCTTTAACCACCAAAACATAGATCATTCCACCCCTTTGAGTCCTTTTCCAAGCTGTGACAAAGTAAGCAATGCATTTTCATCTCTCTTTTTTTGTAGAAAATTTGGGATTATAAATACTTTACCTGGCAAAAGAACAATTTTAGTTTTCCCACAACAAATGTATAAGTATTTTTTCTTCCATCGTGAATAACACTCTTATCATATTGCCAATTGTTGTGTTTTTTATCTAACAAGTGTACGATATCGTAATAAATAATATAATGGATTTTTTAGTCCGAATTATCGTTTTCACGAGGACTATACTTTAGACCTTAGTTAGATTTTTCTAACTCTTATTTAACAAAAACAAGTAAATAATTATGATGATTTTTCTTAACTACTTTTGACTAATTGAAAATATAAAAAATTGCAAACAATGGATAATTGAAAATTCAAGTATGTGATGAATATTATGACATAACAATTTCATCTATTGATCGCCTTTATTCTTAATTCAAAATTCATAATCTAATGTAATGTTCAATCAAATTCCTCTATTGTATTCAATTTACCCCTCTTGAGTTCTCATTGAACCTATTTAACTAATTAAATTTCATATCTTTTTGGGAATCAACTTTAGTTAAACGAGACATTGGTTCTAAGAATTCATATTATAACCGCAATAATTAGTATAGGTATATCTACACGNTATTCAATTTACCCCTCTTGAGTTCTCATTGAACCTATTTAACTAATTAAATTTCATATCTTTTTGGGAATCAACTTTAGTTAAACGAGACATTGGTTCTAAGAATTCATATTATAACCGCAATAATTAGTATAGGTATATCTACACGTTATACTAATTCACCGGATCTTATTATATGGTCTAAACCTCAAACTCACATCTCGATTCATAAAAGACTCACATAATCATCAAATTATTAATCGGGTAATTTAATACATTAAAATCATAATAAAATCAATACATAAATAAATAAATCACAGAAATCTT